>CP136069.1:2304644-2609965 GCA_032622095.1 Siphonodentalium dalli
AATGGCCGACGACATGCATAGATAATTTTAAAGTACCGTGTTTACTGTACGCTGACGATCTCGTATTAACTTCGGAGTCACAAGACGGCTTGCAAAAAATGTTGACTCAACTGAACATTTTTTGTACGCGGTGGAAACTAACTGTGAACAAAAGTAAGACCAAAATATTGATTTTTAACAAAAGTGGAAAATAACTAAAACAATCCTTTTCAAATTGGTACTCATATGTTGTAAACGACACAACAATATACATATCTTGGGTTGAAACTAGCGGCGTCTGGCACTTTCTCACATGCATTAAACGATTTAAAGATTAGAGCATCGAGAGCTCATTTTTCACTACAAAGAACATGTGACGACTCGGCACCCATTGATGTCACGTGCAAACTTTTTGATTCTTGTGTAAAACCGATATTGACTTATGGATCTGACTATTCAGAAAGTCGCAAGGAAAATCCCATCGAAAAATTCCACACACAATTTTGTAAACGAATTTTGGGATTATTTAGGAACACATCTAATATGGCTGTACTAGCCGAAATGGGTAGATTTCCGATCTATATCAATGTATTAAGGAACATGATAGTCTATTGGCTTCGAGCTAACACTTTGTGTGATAAACGATTGGTGTACAAATGTTTAAAATTGATTTCTTGTGATGCAGATAATGAGTGGTTACAGTGTATTAAAAATAACTTACATAAATATGGATTTGGGTACGTGTGGGAATCACCAAAATCAGTCAACATAGATACTTTTGGGGAGAAATTTCAATCCCGATTACAAGACCATTTCCGACAAGCATGGAGGAACCTTGATATAAAAGGTGCATGTGCAGAAAATAGTAAATTAGAATTTATGGGAAAAATCAAAACAGATTTTGAAACAAGGGCTTCTTATTTAACAACGTTATCTCGAAATGAAAGACGTCCAATATCGAATCTTGTTACAAGCTCGCACAAGCTAGAAATAGAAATAGGCAGACATGTGAAACCTAATCCAATCCCCGTAGAGGAACGAACTTGCAAACAATGTAGTCATAATATGCCCGCTAAAGATAAACCTATCGTAGATGAGTCTCACTTTTTATTACACTGCCCGAAGTACCACAATCCTAGGCAAGTTTTTTGCAGTTACGCGAAGAATGTGATCTCAAATTACGATGTGTTAGACGAGCGCCAAAAGCTTCAAGAAATATTCAAATCTAATGATAAACAACTGAGCAGAGCTCTAAGTAAATATTTAATTGAAGCCGAAATATTACGACAATAACACTGTAATCACTCAGCACAAATATTCATATATTTTATTTGCATGTCTATGTATATATTTTTAGTTTTTTCTTTCTTTGCCATATCCTGTATCTGTATAGCGATTGCGCAATAAAGTATCTATCTATCTATAATTTATGAGCTTCTCTGTTCCGTGATGTTATGTGCAGCTTGGTATGTTGTACTAATCCTAACATCAGCATTACTGTTTATGTTATGCTTTTATGTTGTCATATTATGGAGTAAAACTTCCTGGTACCTGTCATGAGTCTGACTTTTTAATCTATAGAGATTCTGACCCGCATATCTCTCAACGCACCAGGGATATTTCTTCTCTTATTCTCTGTATAATATAGTAGGACAAGTTTTCTTCTGACGCAGCAAGGGCAGGCATATTTTATTTTTATGTTTTATTTCCAACACCAAGGATGTGATTAATAACTAGGTTATATTTCAACCCAGTGTCACCCGAGTGCCCATTTTAACATTATTTTGAGTTTTCAAACCATTTTATTGAATATTCCAACTAAACCAAGGCAAAATTGGTAGCTTACTCAATAGAATATGGAATGTTCTGGTTCTTGTTACAAATTTGAAATAGGACTGAAAGCAACATGCTACCAATGCATGTAGATATTTTTATGGATTGCATCCGGTTATAGCAATATCACGGAATTCATATGCAAAATGCGGATCGATAAATTAAAATTCCTACTTGAAGAAACCAAATAAAGACAACCAAATACCATCGAATTATATTTAATATACATCACCCATCATCCGAAGTTCCGAACCCCTGTTGGATTGTATGAAATTGATACATGAGCACATGTTTGTTTCATTTCCAATAGTATTACTTTTTTTTTTAAATAATTCAACAATTTTACACCTCCCAATAACGCATTGGATCCAAATTTTATTAAACCTTTCTTAATTTCCATTGCTGTTGAGACGATGAATGCATGGTTCATTTCTCCAGAGCCTCTGGGGATAGAAATACACAAAACAAACTTTGATTATGCAGAGATCGGTGTCTGAGAATCAATATTTTTTTTATAAGTTTCTAAGTAAGAATTTTAACCTTCATGACTGAACACACTTACCTTTATTTTTTCTGTATAGTTGAATTGTTTTGATTCCTACCTGTCATGAGAATGATTCAATGTGATCCTGGTGAGTCTACTGAATCCACTCATGCTTCTCTAGTATGCCTTACTAATTAACTAATATATAATTATATTTAATCAATTTAGTCAATGATCATTACCATGTAGTGAATTATTGTTTCAGAACTGCATATAAATACCAGTCCTTCGATTTTGCTCTTGCGCGCCATAGTGCACCCAGAATTTAAAAGTATCACGCAAAAAGTTACACTCCCCATGATCTTGGTTAAGTTTACTCAATGATTTAATAAAATGCAAAACAGTAATGGTTGGGATAACAACGATCATCATAGAAGTCATAGCATCAAAGGTTATACACTGGAGTGTTTTTTAACCCATAATGGTCTGTGCTTACTGTTCAATGCGTTTGTGTCGCAGGCAATCAAATAGATCATCAAAAAAATTAAAGAGACAGCATTGTCAAAAACAATCAAATATATTACATCATCACTCAATCCTGGTAAGCACATGGTAATGTTGAAGGGGTCAATCTTATCAAAAAGATGCTGAAGGGTACACAGGTTTTTCAAAATGTGCTGAAGGGTACACAGGTTTTGAAATGTCGTTCTAAAGGACGTTCAGTTTTCGTATCTGCCATGATTGTTTACGTTCCAAAGAATATTAAAATGTACTGAAAACAAACTGCTAATGGGCACCAGACTTTCATAAACACAATTCAAGTAACGGTGTTCGTGTCGATCACAAACCATGTGTACCCTTCAGCTCATTTCCAAACCCTGTGTACCCTTCAGCACTTTTTTGGCGAGAGTGACCCCTTTAGCCATGGTAATAGCTCCATGTTACAATTGAACAGACCTGTCCTACTCCTTACGAAACAGCAAAGAGTAAATGGTACAGATTACCAATTCGCCAACAGGAAGGAACTTTTTGTTGAAGTAAACCAATAATAAACTTTTTGTTTGAAGATTTATTTTATTAAAGTAGCACAAATCAATGTTATTTGAGTGTAATAAACTATTATGTATATGTTTACATGCATATGTATCGGTTATAACTTATATTTCCCATTAGGTGCACCAAAGCAAAATTGTGCGCCTGGATCCAAAATCATGCGCACAATAAACTGCGCACCAGCGTTTTTCAAATTCGAAGGACTAAAATACTCAAAGAAGATGCTGTGACATGTGGTACCTTTCTGTGAATAAGAGTATTTACCTGTATGTGGTTAATTTTTTAGAACCCAACTCACTCTGGCCTTTCGACTCAGTTAGTACTTTATTCCTGCTGTCTGGAATACTGTATCTTATTATGTTTCTATATATATTTTCTTTCCTTATTTTACTTATAATACAGTAAGTTCCTAAGAAAGGATTCTAACCTGCACACTACTCCATCAGCAGTAACTTGTTTGTATTGTTCTCCAACTATAATATTCGAGTAAAATTCCTTCTGGTACCTCCACGTAATGTATGTCATGAGACCACGTATGGTTCTATAATTTATTTATGAGCTTCTCATAACCAGGAATGTTAGATGCATACATGTATACTTAATACCGGTACTTACCTCTCTCTTACTGATTTAGGCACAGACATGACAAGGGACTGTTTGAAGCATGACATGTCTGGGAGATAAAGAG
Organism: Siphonodentalium dalli; assembly: GCA_032622095.1. Taxonomy (NCBI): domain Eukaryota; kingdom Metazoa; phylum Mollusca; class Scaphopoda; order Gadilida; family Siphonodentaliidae; genus Siphonodentalium; species Siphonodentalium dalli. Next base: position 2,308,682 of record CP136069.1, read on the forward strand.
GATGATGATTTTGGCAGCTTGTGCACTTCACTCACATCCTAGGCCTGACAAGCAGAGCAGACTGCATCGTGATAATTAATGGAGACCATTCCTTGCTAATACACATGAGATCCGACATCATCAGAGTGAGGGGGTGATTATGATGTTTACCTTCTTACTGACTTTCCTGCTTTAGAACCTATTTAAACATACCTGAAGAGATGCTTCCACACCTTCATACAAAGGATAACAGACGACCTTGAAACATCAATCATGGTTTTTCCTGAGGTGAGAATGATGCCATCCTTCCAGCTTTAATATTAAACTGATCACATACTGACTGGGCTAAGATAGCAGACATCATGTTTTAATGACAATGACTTCATCAAGAATCCAGAGATCACAGCCTCGTCACCTGGACCATGTGTTGACAACGTCGAGAACAATGTCGGTGAGTTATGTAGCTTACATGCAGTGGTGGTAAGGATGAAGTGAATCAGCGAGTGAGTAAAACATCAGATGCGTGAGTTGAGAGTTATAATTAAGTCGACGCCATCTGGTGTCAGTGGGGAGAGTCTAGCTATCGCAGAGTGAAGTTATCTTTCTTTTTATTTTGGATTTCTGGTAAGTCATTCCGAATATGGACAATATATGTGTAATTTGTAGGTTGTGAGTTCTCTAAAACAGCTGGAGGTGAGCAGCCAAGTGTGAAGAAAATTAGATCAGAGAGTTCTCTGGTTAGTTAGCAACTATATTATACAATATAAAATATTTTGATTTTGTGCTGGGAAATGGTAAAACAATTTGAAGAATATTGTTGAAGGACGAACGGTGCACGAGTCTTGTAGTCCAAGTCTTCTCGTACTAAAACCAGCTAAGATATTGGGTTGGCCAGATGCTGGATTTTAGTCCGAGGTCGTCCCGTATGGTCTCTTATGACACGACTTACACCCAAGGTTTGTGGCGGGTATTTGTTGTGTATTTTACTCGATTTACCTAGCAAATCAATACGTGATGCTATATACATCGGAAAGAGTGACATCTTATGGTCATAATGGTGTATAATAATCTAACTTTAATGTTAAATTACACATAGAATATTCCGGTTGATTGCCACAAACATCGCTTTTTTTCTCTGTTTGTTTACATTTTAACTGAAAGCCGAAGTGGTCCGAATAACTTCGGCATAAACCGGAGTTTGTTTTGGGTATACTAGTTTCCGTTTCTATATATAGCGCGGGGTTTTCCAAACAAAATGGCGAAAACCGATCGCCCCAAAGTCCAGTTTCCTATGTGCTTTGAGAACAATTCCCACACTAAAAACTTAATGACATAATGGAGGATCAGAACGGTAGTTTTGTTGACAGTTTTCGCAAGCAACTTGTCAAAATTGGAGCAAATTAGAACTCTTGTGTCTGACTTGCCATGTGTGTGATTTTCGTCCATGTGCATTTTGACTTTTGTGTTGATAAAATAATCGAAGAACCGAATCACACAGTTTCGAAATATAGTTCTTCCGTTTTAGTGGGACTTTTCAAACGTAAGGTTCAAAATTTATACAAATTTTGTTTGATTTTTTGTGTGCTTAACAAGAGCAGTATATTGCTCTGTTCGCTTAGTATATATATCTTAATTTCGCTCGTTGTGTTTACACTGTTTTAAACTTTGAGAGGGTTGTAATTCCCGTAATTTATTTAATGTATTACATTTATATCTTCAATGTTTACTTAATCTATTTATTTTTTATTTATTGACACACATAATTACGATTACAATGGAGAATTCATCGTAATTTGCGTGGTTAGTCGAAAATCTACCGAATATTTACAACGGAAAATGCCGAACACAATTCGCGAGGTCAACTGAGTTCGCATACTTTAAAAAATTTGTAAACAGTGCGGTAATTGTCTCTTTTCACATTAAATTACCGCTTTCAATTCACAACTGATGTGGGTTTTCACATCAAATAGCATGTCTTCTGCGGAAAATATCAGTTTATTGTCGCAATTGTGAATATTTATTTCATATAATTGTAGTTTTATTTGAGCGGGTCATTAACGCTTAACTCGTGTCATAATAAGGCATACGGGACGACCTCGGACTAAAATCCAGCATCTAGCCAACCCAATATCTTAGCTGGTTTTAGTACAAGAAGACTTGGACTAGAGTCTTGTTGCTTTATCTGGGTAATTGTGCATTTAAGGTTAATAGGAAGTATTCTTTAAATTTCTGTACAAAAGTCAGTATGCCTCATAGCTTAGCGACTTTGAGCTTTAATTAGGTGCATATAATAAAAAGAATACCTACAGTTTGTTTGAGTACCTGAAACATTTAATTCATGGCTTGCAGCCACTCATGAAAATTTTATATTTCTTTCCAGACACTCATGACATATTTCGGTATTCAAACTAACACTGTAGGTATTCTCTATTTATTTTTGCTTTTCTCTTCCTATTTCAACCTTTGTCCAATCTCATTTCAGCTCAGATGTTGATTCAAATGCAAATAAGTGTCTGTTGCTACAGGAAGACCATGTATTATTATGGCATTATGTTGTCAGGGAAGGTAATGCTTTGTATGGTGTATCGATCTACATAAGGATGTTGACTGCCTGAAAGTCATTGAGGGTTTCTGGATACAAGGACCATCCATCATCTCAAAATCTGGTCCGTGTATGACAGTATGTTGCCGATACAGATGATGTGAGAGAGGGAAGTATCAGCCTAACAAGAGCTATGACTTCATTGTTGCTGCTGCAAGTCAGAATAGCTGCCACTAGATATAAGGTCACCAAACCAAGGTGAGTGCTTCATTATACATTATCGACATGGCGTGGCCACTCGGTGTGTCACCATACATCGCCTCTCCTACTGTAACTGTTGTTAAACATCCATAGAGATGGCAATATATCTGTCACGAACGATGTGATTTGTGATTTCTATGTATGGCTGCAATAAATAAGTTTATCATATGATTTTGCACCTTTTATTAGCTCAACTTACTTTTGTAAGTTTGAGCTATTGCCATGGTTTGGCGTCCGTCGTCCGTGTGTCCGTCAACAATTTCCTTTGGCGCGGGCTACAGGTTGTACCTTTGGTCTGATCTTCATGAAATTTGTAATGAATGTTGACATTGACATGTAGATGGGAACGAGTCATTTTGGGGTCATTCGGCCAAAAAACATGGCCGCTGGCAGCCATCTTGGATTTCAAAATTCAATCCATTGGCGCGGGCTACAGGTCGTACTGTTCGTCTGATCGTCATGGATGTTAATATTAACATGTAGATGGGAACGAGTCATTTTGGGGTTGTTCGGCCAATAAACATGGCCGCCAGCAGCCATCCTGGATTTTACTCTTTGCATGACTAAATCCTTTGGCGCGGGCTACAGGTCGTAGCTTTGATCGGAACATCATGAAATTTGTCATGGATGTTAACAATGACATGTAGATGGGAACGAGTGATTTTGGGGTCGTTCGGCCGAAAAACATGGCCGCCAGCAGCCATCTTGGATTTTACTATTTGCATGACTAAATCCTTTGGCGCGGGCTACAGGTCGTACCTTTGGTCTTATCTTTATGAAATTTGTCATGAATGTTGACATTGACATGTAGATGGGAACGAGTCATTTTGGGGTCATTCGGCCAAAAAACATGGCTGCTGGCAGCCATCTTGGATTTCAAGATTCAATCCATTGGCGTGGGCTACAGGTCGTACTGTTCGTCTGATCATCATGAAATTTGTCATTGATGTTAATAATGACATGTAGATGGGAACGAGTGATTTTGGGGTCGTTCGGCCAAAAAACATGGCTGCCAGCAGCCATCTTGGATTTTACTCTTTGCATGACTAAATCCTTTGGCGCGGGCTATAGGTTGCCTTTGGTCTAATCTTTATCAAATTTGTCATGAACGTTGACATTGACATGTAGATGGGAACGAATCATTGTGGGGTCATTCGGCCAAAAAACATGGCCGCTGGCGGCCATCTTGGATTTCAAAATTCAATCCATTGGCGCGGGCTACAGGTCGTACTGTTCGTCTGATCATCATGAAATTTGTCATGAATGATAACAATGACATGTAGATGGGATCGAGTCATTTTGGGGTCATTCGGTCAAAAAACATGGCCGCCAGCAGCCATCTTGGATTTTACTCTTTGCATGACTAAATCCTTTGGCACGGGCTACAGGTTGTACCTTTGGTCTACTCTTTATGAAATTTGTCATGAATGTTGACATTGACATGTAGATGGGAACGAATCATTGTGGGGTCATTCGGCCAAAAAACATGACTGCCAGCGACCATCTTGGATTTCAAAATTCAATTCATTGGCGCGGTCTACATGTCGTACTGTTCGTCTGATCATCATGAAATTTGTAGGTCGTAGCTTTGGTCAGATCTTCATAAAATTTGTCATGGATGTTAACAATTATACGTAGATGGGAACGAGTCCTTTTGGGGTCAATTGGCCAAAAAAAATGGCCACCAGCAGCCATCTTGTATTTTACTCTTTGCATCACTTATTCCTTTGGCGCAGGTTAGACATTTCAATTAGCACCTTTCCTATTCCTCCATTTACTGTCAACCATTAAATTATTCCCCTACCTAAGTTGAGCTACAGTGTCATTGACACTTTCATTGGGTTTAATGTATTTTCTAATTTCAGGTGTTATTTGTTAGTAATTAATAACACATTTTTCTAGCCTAAGTATATAATTGACATTCTCTGCTACTGTAACATGACTACCAGTTAATCAAAGTATTTTGTTTATATTCATATGTTAACCTGGCTATTTTTTAATGGATCCTACAATCGGAAAAATTGTATGATGAAGGGTTTAATTGAGAATTTTAAGACACCTGCTCAATAGTAATTAAATCATAGGTCAGATCGAATATCTCTAATTGTATCTTTTTACATTCATTTCCATTTACGTTTTAATTGTTATTTCGGATTATATTTGAATAGAAAATACAAGTTAATCATTAATCTAGATGCAAGATGTGAAAATAGGTTCTACTCCCAAACTTATAATACAATTCAAAATCAGTTACCAAATAATAAAATGCGAGACCATTTTGGACAGTTTGTCTCTTCAGTATGTGTGTGTTTGGAGGCTATATAAGTGAATTTAATGCGAACATATATTGTGGATCAAGTCTGAGTTTAGTGTGCCTGTCATTTGCAGAATGATGGTGAATTTAGTCAAGCTATCATGTATAGCGGGCTAGCATCACTAATTTCTCACCCTCTGGGGACCTCATTCTGCATGGCCTCTCCTGCTATGGGAGACATACATGTAGACTCAGATGGAAGTTCCCAAATAGTCAATATTGTGATATACACCCATTGGGAACCTCGAATATGCAATGTGTGGTCTGCCTATTTGGGGATATATAGAGAAACTAAATTAAAAAAGAAATATAATCTACGTGAAGAAGTTTCTATAGAAATTTGATATAATACATCATTTTCAGAATGAATGTCACATGTTAAACAATGATTATGTGTAGTCCTCTGGAATCATTTTATATCATTGAATAAATTGTCAAAACAAATAATAATAGAATGGTTACAACTAAGCAAATTCAGCCTCATAGTCTGTAAGTTACAGTGCGATTTGTGCCGATTAGCCAGTATTAATCTCAAAGATTTTCCAAAAAAACCCTGTTCCATAGCATTCTCTTATATATGAGTCTCTCATACAGAGCCTCACATACATAAGATAATACAATGGCCTAACAATATTTACCATGACATTAGAAGCCAGTGCATTCTATCATATATGCGAAGCTCCCTATGGACAACTCTCATATACAAAAGAATGAACTGGCACAGGATCTTTAATGCTGCATCAGCGCAACTCCCGTCATGAAAGGGTTAAGTTGTGTAACTTCACAGTTACACTTCAACTCATTCAGTCAGTGACTCATAGATAAGTATGTTAACAACTTGAGTTTGATAGTTTAAGTGTCTTTAGAGTTTGTTAAATATATCAATTGCAGGTATGGGTGCATGGTACTATGTTTTTTAAAGTCATCCCTTTTCTTGGCGCCATATTACACCGTAGATATGCTTGTGTTGGCTGAGTTCCAAGATAAAACAAGCTGACACCTATCGAACCCATATTAATCCATATCCCCTGGGGCTTTCAATATTGGGGTCGGTGTCAATCCCCTAATATCCCTCATCTCCAGCCAGTAGATCTCCATTCTCATTGGTCAATCTAATAGGGCAGCGTGATAAAAAGTTATATCCTTTCAGATCCTAAATCAGAGATGATGTTGCAAGGATGCAGTAGAGTTATCTAACTTTATCTCCGCTAAAGGCTGGTGTAACTTCTATATGAAAGGTGGCGATGGCATTCATCATGTCAAGTTCAACATGGTCACGCTTGTAGTCATGTTCAAGGCCAGCCCAGTGTCACTTGTGTCTATCGTCTCCACAGCTCTATCCAAGAATCTATATGGACCGATAAGACTCGGGAGTCATGTACAGGGCTCACCTAAAGCTGGGTAAGTATTATTCCCCATTGGGAGCCCCATGAGTCAGTAATGTTTAAGCTCACCTAAAGCTGGGTAAGTATTCCCATTGGAGACCCTTGGGTCCGAGTCATGGACAGGGCTCTCCTAAACCTGGGTAAGTATTATTCCCCATTGGGAGCCCCATGCGTCACTCATGTGTAGGGCTCACCTAAAGCTGACGGTCACCATTCATTATTTGATATGTGTAGGAGATGGCTTAAGATAAGCACTATGCTTACTGCCAAATCCCATTATAACCATCAATATCTTTCATCATCATACCGTGAACTTTGTACATTATATTGGTTAAAATAAAATACATTTAAACTAAAGCTGGGTAAGTATTATTCCCCATTAGGAGCCCCATGAGTTACAATCATGTGTAGGGCTCACCTAAAGCTGGTTAAGTATTATTCCCCATTAGGAGCCCCATGAGTCAGTCATGTGTAGGGCTCACCTAAAGCTGGTTAAGTATTATTCCCCATTGGGAGCCCCTGAGTTAGTCATGTGTAGGCTCACCTAAAGCTGGGTAAGTATTATTCCCCATTGGGAGCCCCATGAGTTACAGTCATGTGTAGGCTCACCTAAAGCTGGGTAAGTATTATTCCCCATTAGGAGCCCCATGAGTCACAGTCATGCGCAGGGCTCACCTAAAGCTGGGTAAGTATTATTCCCCATTGGGAGCCCCATGAGTTAGTCATGTGTAGGCTCACCTAAAGCTGGGTAAGTATTATTCCCCATTGGGAGCCCCATGAGTCAGTCATGTGTAGGGCTCACCTAAAGCTGGGTAAGTATTATTCCCCATTAGGAGCCCCATGAGTCAGTCATGCATAGGGCTCACCTAAAGATGGGTAAGTATTATTCCCCATTGGGAGCCCCATGAGTTAGTCATGTGTAGGCTCACCTAAACCTGGGTAAGTATTATTCCCCATTGGGAGCCCCATGAGTCAGTCATGTGTAGGGCTCACCTAAAGCTGGGTAGGTATTATTCCCCATTAGGAGCCCCATGAGTTACAATCATGTGTAGGGCTCACTCAAAGCTGGTTAAGTATTATTCCCCATTAGGAGCCCCATGAGTCAGTCATGTGTAGGGCTCACCTAAAGCTGGTTAAGTAGTATTCCCCATTAGGAGCCCCATGAGTCACAGTCATGTGTAGGCTCACCTAAAGCTGTGTAAGTATTATTCCCCATTGGGAGCCCCATGAGTTACAGTCATGTGTAGGGCTCGCCTAAATATGGGTAAGTATTATTATATGTCCATATTATGTTATTAGTCTGTATGTTCAGCTGTCTGTCTGTCTGTCTGTTAACAATTTGGTTTCTGACCGATAACTTCAATTTGGATTATTTTATCGGAACGAAAGTTGGTATGTGTGTTTCGAAAAGAGCTCAATTATTTTTCATGAGTTACAGCTCTTATTTAATAACAATTTTACAAGTAAAGATAGAGGCATATTTAGCCATGCCCCAGCGATGCTTTTGTTCCCATTTGCAGCCTCACTCTGGAGAAGACTACATTCTGTAATTAGATGAAGTCTTTGCATGTCCACAGTAGCTATGTTCCCGTTAGGAGCCCCACTTTAGTAGCAGACATTATTCAGGAATTATATGAAGTCTTTGCGTGTCCCTGGTAGCTATGCATAATACACTAAAACTACCGTAAACATCATAAATATCATTCCACCCACCAACCGTACAGCAACATATATATTTACAATATATCAGCAAAAAGTATTTATCAGGCTTCACGAGCCATGCATCAGCTGTCTGGTTGTATCAAATTTAAACAGAAATAGTTAGTTATTCAATGGACTAAGCGATATTATATATACCAGTACATATACAGAGAAAAATGTTGGTATGAAGCAAGTGAATAAATGTCAGGCCATAGTAAGTACAGTAGAAGGGAAATAACTCTAAAACATGTTCCTGGACTATAAATTTGTTAAACATCAATGGGTACATTTTCTTCACATTATTTATTAATAATTTATTATTTATTAATAATATTCAGTATTAATAATTCTCCAATGATTAGATTTTGCATGTCAAAACCATTGTTATGTAAACATTACTGTTACAGTAGAATTACCGATGATGGTCCAGTAAGATACCAAAGTTTAATTAAAACTTTACAGTAAACATTGGAAAAGGTCAAAGCATTGAAAAATAGAGATTTAATTCCTCCAAAAGTACTTAAAAATCAACCAATATCCTTGAAAAATGATCGTATGGGTTGATTTAAATGGAAATCTCCAACAAAAACTATGTTGATTGTATGAGCTATATATACACAATATATTGGAAATCTCAAGCAAAAACTCCAAGCCACGATGTCAATTTATTGGAAATTTCAAGGAAAACTTGAAGCCTCGATGTCGATGTTTGCACTGTTATTTATATGCTGAAGTTATGGGGATATGTCTGGCTGGTCTCAACTTTGTCTGAGCTTGTATTCCTACAGAAGCCTCTTAACAATTGAGGACATTATTCCAATCGATTTCTGTTCAGTAACTCTTCAGACATCACACAGAAGCCTCTAGCAATGGATTTCTGTTTCAGTAACTCATCAGAGACCCCACAGAAACCTTTAGCAATGTATTTCTGTCTCCAACACCAATGGGGGTCATGATTCCAAGATGCACCCCCGTTCCTCAGAAGGCACAGGTGAGTCACTACCTGCAGTGAGCCCCATACATGTGGCATCTTGTATAGCTGGGTGTCGCCTACTCACATCTGTGAGAGGCTCCATAAGGATATCTTAACCCTTCCATGACTGGAGCATCCTGAAATTTTCCGAAAAACCCTGTGCCAATGCATTCTCTTACATATGCGAGTTGCCCATAGTCAGGGTTTCCGCTATACCGGCATGGGATCCCCTCATTCCCCTAGCCAAAATTTCCCCTGTTGAACCGTCAGTTGATTTTAATATTTAGGGTCCCATTTCCTCAGCCCAGATTTCCCCTGCTACCATACCCCGGGCCCTGGACACATATATATATATGAAACTAATCGGAGAGTAGATAGACCCATTATAGTCAGGTTCTAAATGAAATAAAAGTGAAAGGTGCGGGCATTTTTCTTTCAGAAGCTTTTGAGAATTGTTTCTAAAGGTATTTTTTATGCTGATTTCAAAAACCAATGTTGGCAACTCGACAAATTATTATTTCTGACCCAAAATGACAATTCAAAATGGCCGCCATCAGAACAAATTCTAGATTTTCGTTTACTATTATATGTTGTTCTAAGACGTTTGAATATTATGCATTTCCGTAATTTCAAACGAATTGTGACAAGAGACACTATACACAGAACATATGTGGTAATTTAAAGTGAACATGTTTGACATTTAACCCAATTTATGCCCAAAAATGACAAAAAAACGCGAATTTTATAAATTGTTGCGGTCTTAAATGGCAGAAAGTGAAGTATGCCGGAAATATATCCTTCAAATGGTTTAGACAGTTGTGTCTAAATGAAATTTGTAATCTGATTCCAAAAAACAATGTTGGCAACTCAACAAATAATTATTTCTGACCTAAAATGACAATTCAAAATGGCCGATATAATAATCAATTAAAAATTTGAAAACATCAGTAATATTATGAAACAGGTTCATCAACACCCAATGCAACACAATTTGCCATCATACGGCCAAAAATGGTCACAAAAAATCCTGATTTATTATTGCAGTCAGCTCCACAATTGCAGAGTGGTGTGCAGGGTAACTCTGATTTTCTGCATGTACACCATGCTGTTACACAACCCTTCTTGCACCCACTTTTGATTGTTTAGAGACATGATTTTGGAATGGGTTCTAGTGACATCGTGGTTGGATCTAATCGACCATTGTCTTCTTCCATCCCATTGTCGAAGGATCCGGTAATGTTTGCACATGATTGGTCGCTTATTTCCAAACTGAAACCTGGTAGTTTGTTCTCAAAAGGTGGTACCGGTAATGAATGAGTCACTGGTTGGTGGAAGCTTTTCGGGAGATTCAGTCAGAGGAAACATCCTGAATCCTGCATTGTTGAGTGTTGCATCGGAAACTCCATACAACTTGCATACAAAATGTTCAGCACTTTCAATTGTTTCAGTGGATATTGCAATATTACCTATACCCGTTAAGAGTTCACAACATTCCAGGTAAATCTTCCATGCGGATCGTTTAGACACCCCATATATGAACGAAGTTGAATCACACCCCGTTAAAGCATGAAGCGCAAGAATATAGTTCAGAGCGTCGCTCGGTATTTGGGTGGCAACATCCCTGATGGGTAAAATTTTAGGGCTTTTGGACGTTCCAGCCATCATGATCACATCACAATCTGCAGGAAATTTGTCTAGGTAACCAAGCAATACCAATAGAACATCGACCTCCCTACTTACCACAATAACTTATTTCAGATTGCACCACATGCTGGTATCAAGTGAATGAAGGATAAGTCTAGTGTCAGCCTCTTCGTGATTAGACTCTAACCCTTTCAAGTCTGTTCCATATACCGAACAATCTATTTACTCTGAAATCTTCTGGGAACCCCCCCCCCCCCCCGCCCTGCAACAACAACAGTAACACCTTCTGTTTTCGCTTTGGTAACAAGTTCTTGAGACAAGAAACCATTCAAATCGGACTTGTTGTCAGACAACAAAATGAAACTTTTGAAATTTTGTGGGATGGGAACATCACGATTTGTTATTGTCCTTCGGATCAATGGTACATTGCGACTTCTTCTCGGTCTGCTGGCAGTCTTGATAGATTTATCCGAGTATCTGTCGAACACTACATCAATCCAGACATAGCCTTCGCCCTTCTTCAACACGCACACTGAGAATACATCGGCCAAATCTCCAAATGTATTTATCTTTCCCGGTTTACCTATGGCCACAACAAGGGTCTGACCGTCAATGGCAATACCTGCACGGGGAGATGCTGTCAGTGTTTGCAATTTGACTGCCCTGCCGGCACGAAGGGCAACTACAATACGATGTAATACACTGCGATCTGTTTTACAACATGAACTCATGCCTGTTCCAATTGCATTATGCGAGACAAATAAAACACTTCGAACTGGAAGCAAAGCAATGCTTAGTGACGCTCTGATCGAGAAAGTATCCTGCCTAACAACAATGACACCATTCCCCGTGTAGGTATTGTCATTGACGGTCAGGCCCTTGTTGTGGCCATAGGTAAAGTCCGATTTGAATGGTTTCTTGTCTCGATAGCTTGTTACCAAAGCGAAAACAGAAGGTGTTTCTGTTGTTGTTGTTGTTGTTGTTGCAAGGGGGTTCCCCGAAGATTGCAGAGTAGATTGTTCGGTAGACGGAACAGACTTGAAAGGGTTAGAGTCTAATCATGAAGAGGCTTACACTAGACTTATCCTTCATTCACTTGATGCCAGCATGGGGTGCAATCTGAAACAAGTTATTGTGGTAGGTAGGGACGTCTATCTTCTATTATTGCTTGGTTACTTAAACAAATTCCCTGCAGCTTGTGATGTGTTCATGATGGCTGGAACTGCCAAAAGCCCTAAAATTTTACCCATCAGAGATGTTGCCACCCAAATACCGAGCGACGCTCTGAACTATATTTTTGCGTTTCATGCTTTAATGGTGTGATTCAACTTCATTCATATATGGGGTGTCTAAACGATCCGCATGGAAGATTTACATCGAATGTTGTGAACTCTTAAACGGTATAGGTAATATTGCAATATCCACTGAAACAATTGAAAGTGCTGAACATTTTGTATGCAAGTTGTATGGAGTTTCCGATGCAAAACTCAACAATGCAAGATTCAGGGTGTTCCCTCGGACTGAATCTCCCGAAAAGCTTCCACCAACTAGTGACTCATTTCATTACCACCTTTTGAGAACAAACCACCAGGTTTTAGTTTGGAAACAAGCAACCATTCCTGTGCAAACATAATCGGATCCTTCGACAATGGGATGGAAAAAAGAAAATGGTCGATTAGATCCAACCATGATGTCACTAGAACCCATTCCAAAGTCATGTCTCGAAATAATCAAATGTGGGTGCAATAAGGGGTGTGTAACAGCAAGGGTACATGCAGACAATCAGTCACCCTGCACACCATTCTGCAACTGTGGAACTGACTGCAATAATAAATAAGGCTTTTATGTGACCATTTTTGGATATATGATGGCAAATTGTGTCGCATTGGGTGTTGATGAACCAGTTTCAAAATAATATTACTGATGATTTTCGAATTTTTAACTGGTTATTATATCGGCCATTTTGAATTGTCATTTTATGTCAGAAACAATTATTTGTCGAGTTGCCAACATTGTTTTTTGGAATCAGATTACAAATTACATTTAGACACAACTGTCTAAACCATTTGAAGGTTATATTTCTCTTTCTGCCATTTAAGACCGCAATAATTTATGAAATTCGCGGGTTTTTTTGTTCAATTTTGGGCATAAAGTGGGTTAAATGTCAAACATGTTCACTTTAGATTACCACATATGTTCTGTGTATAGTGTCTCTTGTCACAGTTCGTTCGAAAGTACGGAAATGCATAATATTCAAACGTCTAAGAACAACATATAACAGTAAACGAAAATCTAGACTTTGTTCTGATGGCGGCCATTTTGAATTGTCATTTTTGGTCAGAAACAATTATTTGTTGAGTTGCCAACATTGTTTTTTGGAATCAGGTTACAAATTACATTTAGACACAACTGTCTGTACCATTTGAAAGATACGTACGTTTACAGCATATTTCACTTTCTGCCATTTAAGACCGTAATAATTTATAAAATTCGCGTTTTTGTCATTTTTTGTCATAAATTGGGTTAAATGTCAAACATGTTCACTTTAAATTACCACATATGTTCTGTGTATACTTCTTCTTGTTCCAGTTCGTTCGAAAGTACGGAAATACTCAATATTCGAACGTCTTAGAGCAACATATAACAACAAACGTAAAGTTAGACTTTGTTTTGATGGCGGCCATTTTGAATTGCCATTTTTGACCAGAAATAATAATTTGTCAACTTGCCAACATTGGTTTTTGAAATCAGCATAAAAAATACCTTTAGAAACAATTCTCAAAAGCTTCTGAAAGAAAAATGCCCGCACCTTTGTTTCTAGAGGCTTTTTTAGATTTTCGAACCTGACTATTACCATTGAGGAAATTTCCCAAGTTCTAATGAATGCCAAGAATAAAACGTCTTTCGGCCCAGATAACATCCCATACGAATGTCTAAAATGTGAAAGTGTTAAACCAGTTCTACACAATTTATTTAACTTTATATTTGACACAGGCATATTTCCCTCAGTGTGGAGGCAATCTCTGATATACCCTATACCAAAGGATAAGAGTAGTGATCCCAGAATACCATTAAATTACCGAGGAATATCTCTGATGCCTACATGTAGCAAACTTTACAGTTGTTTATTGAATAATAGATTGATTGAATATTTAGAAATGAATGAAATTCTAGAAGATGAACAGAATGGCTTTAGACCTGGTCGATCATGTTTGGATAATATCTTTATGTTATCAGCTCTTATAAGAGGCAAAAAACAGATTTTTACAACTTTAATAGACTTTAGAAAAGCCTTTGATTGCGTTGATCGAGACATGCTGCTATTTAAGCTACTTAAGGGTGGCTTGGATGGCAACATGTACCAATCTATCAAAATCATGTATCAGAACACTTTTTCACGTGTTCGAATAAATGGCAACTTATCAGCACCTTTCAGATGTTTCTTTGGTGTAAAACAAGGCGACAGTCTATCCACGACACTCTTTAACATATTCGTTAACGATCTTATTTCAGATATTAAACATTTAGAAATTGGGAGTGAATCTAGAGGAATTCAAGATATCTTCGCTTATGTATGCTGATGACATTGCTTTAAAGGCTGAGTCAGAAACTGATATGCAAACAATTTTGAAAACAGTTCAAAACTGGTGTAGAAAATGGCGCATGACAGTTAATTTAGAAAAAACGAAAGTTGTCCATTTTAGAAAGAAACACATTCAAAGAACTAATTATAGTTTAATTTTCGAAAATCAAGCTGTAAATATGACTGATCAATATAAATATCTTGGTGTTATTTTCCATGAGTTTGGTAGTTTCGATATGACAACTGAAACTCTATCAAAGTCAGCAGGTAGATGCCTCGGGGCCATTATATCAAATGTTCACACATATAAGGACTAATGTTTCAAAACTTTTGGTAAAATTTTCCAAAACTGTGTTAGCCCAATTATGGATTATTCATCTGGTGTCTGGGGATACAGAAAATACGCTTGTATAGACATGGTTCAAAACAGAACATTCAGGTATTTCCTTGACGTCCATCGATTTTGTCCGCTATTAGCCATTGAAGGCGAAATTGGTATCCAAACATGTAGATTACGCCGATGGGTCAATATGGCTAGACTTTGGAACCATCTTATTAAATTGTCTGATGAACGACTTGTTAAAAAAGTTTTCTTATGGGATCTCATTGAAATATCAGATGGTTGGAGCGCCAATTTCTCTGATATTCTTACCGAAGCTGGAATGATATCCACCTTTGAAAATATACAAACATGTAATATTACCGATCTAGAATTGAAACTCACTCAAATTCGTGCAGATAAATGGCTAGAAAAACTTAACTATATCCCAAAGCTACGAACTTACAGATTATACAAGAAAATCTATGAAACTGAGAAATATATCAGTATGAACATTGACAAATCGCACCGATCGATCTTGGCTCAATTTCGTTGCGCAATACTTCCACTGAGAATAGAAACTGGCAGATTTCGAAATGAGAAAGTTGATGAACGAATTTGTACTCTGTGCGACCTGCAAGAAATAGAGGATGAAAGCCACTTTCTTTTGCGCTGCCCGCTGTACACACACTTAAGGTCCCAGCTCCTGAATTCTATTCCCGTTGATATTTCTAGTAAGTACTGATGAAAATAACAATGACGCATTGACTGAAATAATTTCATATCCACGTCAGTTAGCAAAATTCCTTTTTGAGGCCTTTATGAAAAGAAAACATTGTCTCTATAAATAACTATTGGAATGGTAAACTCCATATTATATATAATTGTTAACGATCACTCTCATGATATATATGTGTTTTCCCGATATATAGATACGGATGACTTATAGGCCCCATGTGGCCGGGTGCAATATCATTATTTGTTTATGTAATATATTTATGTATTGTAGATGCACATGTCACGTTAATAAAAGATTATCTCTCTCTCTATACATATGTGTATAAAAGTATAGAGATGTATAAAACTTCTCCATCTTGTTTGGATATCAATAAGGAAATTTAGAGGCCACCTTTAATTTATATCTTTGCAAGAATACAGACACTGAACGAAAGTGCATACCAGAACTGACGGGTTACAGTCATTTCGTACCCTCGCATTTTCGTACCCTACCAACTCGAACCCGATATGGTCTTCTCGTTCCCTCTGGTCTTGAGTCATTTCGTACCCCGTGAGTCATCTCGTACCCTCCTTCAGAAATGACAAGAAGAGCACCAGAACACCAGACGATGCACTGTAAATGACGAACGAAACCTAACATAGCATCATCTGGCATTCTGGTGGGCATCTGTGTACGTAGGCCCCACTCATAAATCTGACATTCAAAATACATACCATCAACCATGAGCTATGCAAGATTATCATATTGGCATTTGCAGATGCCACATACCTGAATCGTCTAGAACTGGCAATGAAAACAAGGGGAAATGTCAAAGGTGAATTTGGTGCCGGAGAATCTGTTATATATCATGTCGTATTACCATTAACCATTATCACATACAAATAGGGATCTCCGTCTGCAGGTACTGAATGATCAACATAAAATATTAATTCAGTTCACTGCAGACCCATTTATGATCTCTTTTTAGAAATGGTTATACAAAAAGTTGTTTGACAATTTGAATTGGGTCTCAAGACTTTTTATGAACAATCTATACATTGAAAATACTTTAATTTAAACTAATTTATGTTTTATTTTAGACGAAAAGAGAAACGTCAGTTAATAGTAAACCTACCGTATGGATAGATGTGAATAGAACTACAGTCCATAGAGCAATGGCAGAATTTTCTGATATTTTTACCGCGAAATCACAAGTCACTAACTAAAACTGATTCCAATTGGTCATTGCAACCTCTTGTCATGTTAAGGACAGGTGTCACACCTCTCCTTGTCTTCATCTAAATGAACACCACCCAAGATGAGGGAAGACTCTAATCCTCGACCCTGTTGTGTTCAAATAAATGTTATTTACATAAAAACAATGATTAACGAGAGGCCGATCACGATCGGCAGATGTTTAACCCATACCTTGGCGATAGTGATCAGCTATTTTCAGTTCTGACACGAAAATCCATAAGCCATAACTCTGTTTAAAATATAAAAAAATGGATCAAACCCAAATTCGAAATCTATCTGTATTTTGGGCTGAGAAATTCACATACAAAATTTACATACATATCAATAAAATGAGATATATCAGATGAAAGGTATTTCTGCTAAGTATAAGGAATGTTGAGAATTAAGGGTTCATTTTAACCACAAAAATCCATACAAGTGAAAGGGATATAATAGGAGAATGATTACATGAAAAATATACAAAAGCATAAAATTGGTGACAAGGGTTAACAATTTTAACTCAATAAAATTAGGTACAGGTATGTCACTGGAACACTGCATTGATATCCTAAACCAGAGAGCTGTATGGAAATACAATAAACAACAGATGGTTCTCTGTCCAATTACAGCTTCCACAGTGCCCTGACAAAATGATGGCTAAAAATAACTCTAATTTCCAATAATACAAGTTAATCTATTCTCTCTCTCAGAGCTAACTGATATCACAGGGGTTATATATCTGCTATGGTTCTACATGATAAGCATAAAAATATCGAATCTGTTCAATCCTTAGTTAAAAAGGGCCATAACTCTGGTATAAAAAACAGGTTCTAACCCATATTCAAACTTGATCTGTATTTTTAGTTGAGAAACTCACATACCAAATTTGGTTCCTATCAGACGATAACTGGTTGAGCTATCGAAGCATGGATGAATTCTATATCAAAGGGCCATAACTCCATTAAAAATAATCTGATCAAACCCATATTCGAACTCGAATTGTATTTTAGATAGAGAAACTCACATACCAAATTTGGTTCTCATGAGATAATATTTTTTTTAGTTATCGTAGCATCCATGAATTCTAAGTCGAAAAAGGGCCATAACTCCGTAAAAAAAAACTCGGATCAAACCCATATTCGAACTCGATCTGTATTTTGGGCTCTGAAACTCGCATACCAAATTTGGTTCCGATCAGATAAAAATTGTTTGAGTTATGACAGCATGCGTGAATTCGAAGTTGAAAAAGGGCCATAACTCCGTAAAAAAAACTCGGATCAAACCCATATACGAACTCGATCTGTATTACGGTCTGAGAAACTCATATACAAAATTTATTTCCGATCGGATAGAAAATATTTGAGTTATCGCACCATGCGTAAAGTGTCCACAGACAGACAGACGGACGGACGCACGACGAGTGGTCAATCCGGACGTCGACATTATGTTTACCATACTATGGTATGGGTAAACATAAAAAGGAAATTGAAGGGGTTAAACTTATAATATGCGTTTATCGCTGGCTTTGGAAAATTTACAAGATAATTATAACAGAAAACTTCTACCTATTTATTCTCGTTATTTGATCAGAATGTTAATGCATTTTTTGTTTCACTCGAGGTTCTAAGTTAATTGTTCCAAACAGTCAATGAATAAATTTTATTGTATATCCATATGCATTCTCTCTTCCCATTTATATTTATGCAGTATATCATACCCAGATGTTCAGATAAGCTGGTTCAATCATTGCAAAGTGTTCATAAACTAAGTCAGGTCTTGCACTGGGATGGGAGTGTCACTCTGCATGGGGCAAAATGTTTGTGGACGGGTGGCAACGTACGTTTAAATGTTGACCCAACGATTTTACTTACGAATGATCAGACTTGATCAACCTGTACTCCGAGTCACAATTGACATAATATGTCGAGTGCAACTATTATCATGGGAAACATATCTTGAAGTGTTTGATTGACCCCTACCGTATATAGGTGCATAGTTTTTACACCAACTCGTATACCATACTCAGACTGTCCCCGTTTGTTGGTGATGTAAACTTTTGCAACAGTTTCCACAACAAAGTCAACTTGTACCCTGAGTCACCAATTTTACAATTTCGTAGTATACATCTTATACAGTTGTCCAAAAACTAAGTCAACTCGTACCCTGAGTCACTTTGAGTTTATCATATTATTTTATGGACATTAACATAGTCAACTCGTGGAGTGATGTGACTACAGTTTACCAAGACCAAGTCAACTCGTACCCTGATTTTACAATGTCATACACAAAGTCATTTCAATGACTTTGATATACTGAGTCATCTCGAACCCTGCGCTCGGGTATACAATCGATATGAAACGAGGACTACTGTCAGGAAAGGTATTTATCAGTTAATTAAATTTTAATTAGAATTTCTTATCACATCACCGGGACAATTTTTAGGTGCTATTTTTAGGAAAAAAAATCACACATCAAACTTTGGAGCATACCAAGAAGGAGAACTGTTACGTTGTTGTCACCCTCAATCACGAGAAAATTCAATTTAGATTTCACCATGGATATTTAATTACGATCAAAATAAACGACTTTAAACTCCTTTGTAGGCAAATATTTACATAGTGCACTCAAAGGCTCCAAAATATCTCTCTGAACACTTTACCACAGTTAGCTCTTACTGTAGCTATGAATTAAGATCAGGGCAACAAAAAATCACAATCCCTCATGTAGGTCCTTTTGGCTCGGACAGTTTCTGTTATACAGGAATAGTACTCTGGAATGATTTTTCTAACCAAATTGATCCCAAAGGTAACAACACATTATGGACCAAGGCCATTCAATCAGAGTATTTTAATAGATATAAAAAATCTGAAAGTTCTATCTATAAGTACTATTAACAAAGTAGGCGATTGTGTAGTTTCATCATGCACTTAGGAGAGTTTGCTTTGTATATAACTTTGATTTAATGTCTAGAGTGTGGGTAGCCTTTGACTGTGGTGTCGTAGTACGTGATCGAACGGTGTCATCCAGGTCGAAGGGAATAACATCACCTTACTGTCCATGGTACACTACGATAAGTTGGTGCTAGCCTTATAATCACCACATAACCACTGAACCTACACAATAGTCAAAGACACCCTCTCACCTATTTTAATCGATATATCTCCATATTTTTTAACTCTCGTGGAAAATATGTGCCGTTCAGCTCACTGTCATCTATCGTGACTTTAATTTCAACTGACCGTTTACATCTCATTGGTTAACTATAACATTATATATTTTAAAACCATAGTTTGTGATGGTAGGAAGCGTACGGGTGTGTTCCGGTCTCTCATGTGGCCTGAATCCATTGGGGACCATAATGGAAATAAATGGTCTTAGGACTGTTTTCTTATGCTATCCCCGCTGGTTTTTGGTCACCTGTTAGTGCCGGACAACTCCTTTACAGGCTCATAATCCTATATAAACGCCATACTCATGCTGGGCATTGGTCAGCTACGGTGGTGGTGATGTACCACATGGTACAACACATCCTTCCGTAGATGACCAATGTCCAGTAATAACTCAAATAATTTCTATATCTTTACAATCTGTGTTAATCTGTCACTTGTTACATGTATATCACATATATACCATGTATTCCTGTTTTTTTATCTATACATGTAGGTTGTCCTACACAAATGTGTGTCTTAAAGACCATTAAAACGTATCTTATCTTATCTTATAGCCCGTCTTTGTTACACTAAATCCTGTTCGGTGATTGGTCAACTGCCAATTGGGTGACCCGTTTCATACCCCAATTAGTCCAGTGCATTTATGGTTTCACCTCAAAATAATTGCAACACAAAGTTTCTCAGTGGGAATAAGTACTTTAACCCATCACAAATAATATACTAAAAATCAACAAGAATCAAGAAATGCGAAATTGATGAATTTTGTGAAATAAATTTGTCAAAATTTGGTAAAATACTCATTTTATAGCTTTTTAAGGATGTTTATAAAAAACTTCCTTTCACATGTCCTTCCATTTATATATCCATTCTGTAGAGTGCACAACCCTGATTACAGAACAGAAAACCTTTCCTAGATACGTTCAGTATTTTTTGAGTTATGTGCCTCCAAAATTTGGAGTTTGTCTAAATTTCTCAAAATTAGTTAAAATCCATTTTTTATGGTCTTGTATTTTAAAAAATAAAGAAAAATGAAGGGATTCCTTGTTGTTTTAGTCATTTCCTCTCTAGGTTGTGCTCAAAATATGATTTCTTTATGCATCTATGATTGAGAGGACAAAAATATTCTTAAACAAAATGTGTGTTCCACCATTGTATGGACAGCCAAATTTGCCTGTGGTCCAGAACCGGCGTGATGAAATAGCATATTTGATGTCATACAAATCAATAATTATATATCCATAATCCCTGTCTTTCTCATAATCACTTAAGTATACATCGTTAAACACATGGTAAAGGAATTTCCCAAATCATGGTGTAGAAAATCAGATTATGGCCCTATTAATCTTTAGAATTGACTCATCTAAAAATGTCATTTTGGGGCGTTTTTTGTTCAATTTTAAAGGTTTTTGTGTATAAATTGTAAAAACAATGTATGTTTAATGTGCAAAATCATTTGAACTTTCCTCCTGAAACACTTTAGTGTTGAAATAAATGCCTTATGTTGGATATGTCAATGAATGTCACTGAATTTCACTAATTTTTCTGGAAACTGATGCCAAATTTGAATATGTGAAAAATGGGGTAGGGGAAACCATATTGACAAAATCTAGAAAATATGGACCTTGATGCATAAAACTTTAACATCACCAGCTCCTACAAACCTTATTCTTTCATACAGAGTAAACTGCTTCCTGTTTTGATGTTCATATTTAGAGCTACGATCCTTTTTGTTGTAACTCAAAAGCGAAATGGCGAATCATTATTTCGGGCTGGTTCTATATAACATGCTGATAAAAGTTCTAAATCAACATCTAATAATAATTAAAGTACTAAACTGTTTACCATGCAAGAATAATCTGCACAAACTGGAATAAAACAACCCTTTTTATCCAATGACTAGAATATGGTGACAAGATCATAGCCTTTGTGATTTCATCTACCCCATTATCAACATTCAAATTTGGAGTCAGTTTCTTGAAAAATATGTGAAATCCAGTGACTGTTGATTGGCATAACCAATGTAATCATATTTTTCCCAACACTAAGTGTTTTAGGAGGAATGTTCAAATGATTTTACACATTAAACACTAATTGTATTCATTGTTGTTTACTATTTGTGCACCAAAAAACTTTAAAATGGACAATAACACCACAAAACAGTCCAAAATGGCATTTTTGGAAAACAGTCAATACAATGGATTCATAGGGCCATAAGTTGATTATGGCACATATATGTTGAGCAATTCCAGCACAGTGTATTTAACCTAGTATACTAAGAGGTTATGAGAAATACAGGGCATATGGATATCAATTTATTGAGTTGTATGACCTCAAATATGGTATTTCATCACACCAGTTCTGTGTCATAAGGCAAATTTGGCTAAGTCCATACAATGGAACACACATTTTGTTTAAGAATATTTTTGTCATCAAGATCATTGATGCATAAAGAAATCATTTTTTGTGAACGATATAGTGAGGCAACTAATACAACAGTAAGATATCCCTTCATTGTTCTCTAGTTTTTAAAATACTAGACCCTAAATTATGGATTTTAGCTAATTCTTCAGAAATTGAGGCTCCGAAATTAGACAAACTCCCAATTTTGGAGGCACATAACTAAAAAAATTCTCCACGTATCTGGAAAATGTTTTCTGTTCTGTAATCAGGATTGTGTACTCAACAAACGGATCTACACATGTGAAAAGAAGTTTTTTATAAACATCCTTGAAAAGCTATAAAATTTTACCAAATTTTACTAAATTTATTTCACAAAATTTATCAATTTCGCCTTTCTTGATCCTTTTTGATTTGTATTATGTTGTTTATAATTGGTTAATAGACTTATTCCAGCTAAGAAACATTGTGTTGCAATTAGTTTGAGGATTGCATGGCACTTTATTCTCATAAATGCACTGAACTAATAGGCACGAAGATCCTATATGAACATGGGAGGGAAAGATGTTATGAGTTATGTATTCAAGCGAACATCCCAAGCAATAATAATGAGTGCTCCGTCTCTCAAGATCGACAACGACGTTGTACACATCGACCCACAACTCTTGTTTCAGAGGCTTATCACTGTTGCCAAAGCGCCGACCAGAGGTGATGTAACCTGCTGTATCAGACTTTTAGGTAGAAATGGATTTCATTTACATACACTATCACCAAGTGCAGTGTTGGAAGGGGCTTAATTTTGAACCAACTGATTGGGGATGGCAGGTTAAGGATGGGCGGCTTAATCCTATCAAATGTGAGGAACCACCAGCTCCAATTCGTTGTAAATGTAAAACGGACTGCAAAAGCAATAGGTGCACATGCCTTATCAGAAAATCAGAACGATCTATCCAGACTTATTATTTTTTCAAAATTCTATATATTTTTAATGAATTTCTCTATTTTTTCTCTTTTTTCACTATTTTGCCACAAGATATGGACAACTTAGTGTCATTGATACCTCAACCTGGCCTAAAATTGATGGAAAATCCCATATATAACTGACGGACAACAGTCCAAGTCCAACTATGGCAATTTTCTAATGCATAAACATGTAATGTGAAATTCCATTTTTCTCTGATTCCATTTTTACATCTTTCACCCTAAATTATTTTGATTATTTTGATTATTTGCTTGTAGTAACAACATGAAAAAACCCCACAATTGTGGATATAACTATATAACAATAGTTCCAAGCCCAGTTATGACAATTTTGCAACTGCATCAGGAGTTATTGTAGACTTCCAGTTTTCACTGAATTTTGGCAAATTTTTGACCCAAATTTTTCAAATTTAATCAATATTTATAGAATAAAATGATACAAAATCTTGGATACAACTGTACCACAGTTTATCATTGTGAAAATATAACAATTGTATGTTTACATCAAGAGTTATTAACAAAAAATGTTAATCTCCATTTTTCACCAAATTTTCATCATTTTCGCCACTTTTTGCCTCAAAAAGGCCATTTTGCATGTTCAGATTTTTGTTGATTTTTAGCTGAGTATACTCTATGATGCTCCCAACCAAAATAAAACATAAACTTTTGTGTTGCAATTATTTTGAGGTTCAGCCCTATTTTCTCATAAATGCACTGGACTAAATAACACAGACCGTAACACGAACATGACATCATAATTTGTTGACCTAATCTGGCCTAAATCACTGAAAGCGATCAGCAGAATAATTTGTTGTGCTTTTAAAAGTTCAGCCGAATTGCATATGAAGCCATTTATTTATATCAATTAGTTGCTAATTTAAGTGCTTGTAAATCTTATATTGGGCTGAATTAATGTGCTGTGTAGGCTAGTCTCATATTCTTGGCATATTTTGTGATAATAAATAAATTAGAATACATTCGTATTTGTTATGGGAATAAATCATCAAAAAGAAATGAATGTAGTGGGTGTTATTGGATACAGCGCTGTAGCGTTGGCAGACAAATTTAGTGAAAACTGCCCAAGCGACCACAATAAAAAGTAAAATAGGTTTTGTAAAAATTGGTCTGGAACCCTGAATACATCTTTAATTAATTAATTAATGTTAACCTTCTGATTACAGTTTACCAGAATCCAGCCAATGGTTCCTGACGTCTCACTAATAATGAATGACACAAACCCAATTCCGAAAAAAATCTGGTCCGTCAGCTCCCAACACTGCTCCGAAAACCATGAATTGCAGTGGATTCGTGTGACCAAGTACAAAGCGACCTGCTACAATCTCTGCACAGCATCAGAATATGAGGCCGCCGCAACCTGGAATGACTGGTTCTCAGTCTCAACATGGAACTACTGGTTCCCAGGGGTATCCACAGCGTCCGTATAATAATGTGAATCCAGTGTCTCTCAAGGATATCTGGTTAATAGCCAGACGCCATCTTCAACTAATGTTCTCAGACAGATTGTTCCGTTAATGCAGCAAAAATGTGTGCCAAATGGCTATAATCAAACTAATAAATCTCGGACTATGTTCAATCAATCTCAACATCATCTAATCAACATATGGGCGTGGCTTCACAGCAGAATCACCCTATGAGAGTGGGTGACTGGTCAACATATGGGCATGCATGGCCCCACAACAGATGGGTATGGTTGCTCAACAAAATCAGATGATTAGCGGAGCTTCATAAATGATTGACGGTTCTATGCCCGGGGGCAGCACTCTTCCTCGTACCTTTGTGATAAATCAGCCAATCGGTTCACAAAGATTGACTGGACCTCAGTTAAACTATGTTACTCAGAACACTTTTTCAGTTTCAGGCCGCTAATTCAGCAGGTTAGTATATAATATCTCTGAATGATCTGTGCCGAATTTGGCCGCTAGTTCAGCAGGGCAGTATGTAACATGTCTTAATCGGTATGATATATTTAAACGGACATAGCCTATTTGAACCTTCAAGTGATCCTTGATTCTCCTAGGTGGCACATGATTTAATTATGTTAACTGGTTCAGTGCTGAAAGCCCATATTAGGACCCTATGTAAGAGTGCTGGAAGCCCAGATATGGGCTTTGGCAATGACACTGTCTTGTTTAGTCAACTCTTGTTTAATTTAATCATTTAAATAGCGTTTGTCAGGTAATATTTCAGAAATATTGTTACATATATAATTAAAATGGGACATTGTGAAGTTTGAATGGATGCCAACCAATAAAATTATCAGAAAAGGTACTTATATCGCAAAAAGTTTGAGAAAAATTACAAATGTTTTGCCCTAAAGGGCGGCCGACAACCAAGCTCATGACCATAACCTAATCAGACATCCAGGCTCATATTGATAACCTACTTTGACAAACAGACAACCAGACTCATAAACATAGCCTAATGAGACATCCAAGCCCATAACCATTGCCTAATGAGACATCCAGACTCATAATCATTGCCTAATGAGACATCCAGACCCATCACCATAGTCTAATGAGACACCAAGGCTCATAACCATAGCCTAATGGCTAATGAGACATCCAGGCCCATAGGCATAGCCTAATGAGACATCCATACTCATAACCATAGCCTATTGAGACATCCAAGCTCATAACCACAGCCCAGAGAGACATCCAGGCTCATAACATAATCACAAATGCATAATATATGGGGGTTAAATTTGAGAAAAGAGTGCAAATTATCAACTCCGAGCATAAAATTCAATAATTTTCTGTTTGTTGAAATATATATACGCGTTTTATTACGTGTGTATAGGCTATTTAGCAGCGAACCAGTTAATGTTGTTATGGCAACGTAACAAGAATTTCAGAAGTTTGTGATATTAAAATCATTGCAAAACAACGAATGTTGATTGGAAAAGCTGAGAATAATATCACTTTTGTTTGTATTTGGGCATGTAATAAATATAGAGACTGTATACTCCCTCTAGTCCAGAGAAAAAATACCTACAGTTTGTTCATTGTATTCAATTAAATTTCAATGTATCAGAATGTATTGATTGAAATAGTGTGTCTGACATTTGCAGAATGAGGTCCGCAGAGGGGTAATTTAGTCATGCTATCCCGCACGGTGGGCTCGTATCACCAAATTCACCCTCTGCTAACCTCATCTGCTTAGGCGTCAACTGATATGGGAGACCAAGGATCAGATTGAAGTTCCCCAGTTTAAGGTTGCTGATTTTCACCCATTAGTCACCTCGATTAAGCAATTTATCTTCTGCAATTTATGTGATATAGAAACTGAATAGAAGGGAAAAAGTAACCAAAAATAATATTAATTTGAGACTAGAGATACTTTTCAGTAGATGAGCCTGAAGCAGAATGATGTCCCTATAGCGTGAATTTAGTTATGCTAGCCCGCTGTGTGGGATAGCGTCACTAAATTCACCCTCTGGGTACCTCATTCTGCAAATGTCAGGCACTATTTGCCCAGATCACCAATAGGTTACTCACGCATCCACTACACTTTCAGATGAATATAAACGATCTCAGCTATTAACAGCACTGATGGTGACATCCAGCCCCGGCTCATCAGGATTCATCACAACCACAAACTCCACCCACAGAACAGCTGGCCCACGATATCTCTTCTGAATTACTGACACCCTTCAAAGAAACAGCTAATCTTCGCGATAACATCCACTCATTTATCAAGTGAGTTCATGTGTTAGTAACCCACAGGGAGCCTCACACAGATGGAAGCATGCACTACAGAGTGTCGTCTGCTCCAGTCTATATGAGGCTCTCTATGTGTAGATATTTATCAAGTGAGTTCGTACTTATAAATAATATTTTCTCAACAATCATTCAATTTCTACTAAATAAATAATATCTACTAATATAATATTTAGCAAATCATTCGATAATAAGCCCAAGTTTGGAATGCATTAATAAATCGATAAAGTCAAGGAATCATAATAGAAGAGGTGCCACGATTATTGATTTTGATAATCGATAATTGGTCGTCAATAATTGATTAATCGTATCTAATATCAATAACAGTGGAAGTATTCCGTAATATGGCCAATTGTCTGGGTGTTGGTTAAAAAACTTGTTTGTTGTAATTTTTACGTTAATAATGTGCACCATAAACCACCGGTAATGACTAATGAGCACAATGTATTCAATACCAGCACATTTCTCGGCGATTGTGAGTTCATTAGAACGAACGTAGCCATTAACTTCAGTGTTATGAATAGCCAAACATACAAACAATATAAAAGTAGGAATGCATGACGGACCGCCGATAGTTCCTAAAAAAAGGAATCTAATGTTACGGAAACTTGAAGTTTCAGCAAACTTCCAGAGTGTGGATGACAATCACAAAGGTGCCCCAGAAATTTCAGGACTGAGAAAAAGTTAAGTAATTGATAATAGTGAGTTTCATTCAGCAGTCACCATCGATAAGTGATAGCCTGTACTAGTAACATCTAAGTATATTCATGTTGTCGGAATCTCTTTGATGCACGATCAAAGGTTGTTAAGCCTTCGGTTGTAGATTAAACTGTGTAAAACAAACACGGTATTCAATAATACCCGGTACTTTCCGACGTCCGAAATAAATAACGGAGATTAATCAACGACGGAAATGGTAATCGATTATCGGCTTTATCAACGGTTCATCGATTATACGATTAATCATGGCACCCCTACATAATAGCTTTTAATTTTAACAAATTTGATGAGTTGCGTAATGTATGTTTTTTGTCATTTGGCACTGCATAAATTTGATATAGCAAGGTACCTGTATATTTGATATAGGAAGGTACCTGTATATTTTGCATTGAAAACATCAGGTTAAATCCTCATTTACATAAATATATAACATCCCATGCTTATTCCGGCCAATCGGCTTCATAATCCTGGTCGAGCCATATGTAAATGAGAGCTCAAAAAAAAAGAAATATTTCAGAATTACTCACTAATTTAGTTATAAAATAGATAATGATGTATTGTTGATCGTTATGCATAGATAAATTATCAGCCGACAAGTCAGCATTGAGCACAAGATATTTTAGTTGATTGTTTATCGATTTTTAAAAAGTTGGATAGATTTTCGAAAAAATAGGATGGCAACATTGTTTGAGCAGAATCAACCTGGATATTTGACGTCTTGGGAGACAATATTCAGTGGTCAAATATGTATTAAATGCTATGGATAGAAATGGAATTATGGGGCGTTTATGGTATTAATTGAAAGTGGAATCCTTGGCCGACACACCCGTGGCAACATCCATGCCATTGTTCGGATAAATAGGCTAAATTTGTCAGATTTCGAAATGATTGTAAATCAGGAGAATTCTATCGTTCCCCTTGTCTCTAGTATTCTACCACTGACATAAATGGTCTAACAGCGAACACGAGGTGGTTCCTCATTCGTCCACAAATATGACTGCAGTTGATTGCATGAATGCAGTTGAGTACTGAGGTAACACCGGTGGTCAACCTTGTTAAGGAGGGTTGATTAATTAGAGCATAGCTGTACACGCTTGTTTATATAAACAGGCTGCCAGCATCTGGCCTCAGTGTCACTTGATTTCTTATAAAAATTAATTGATCAGCGATATCGTCAGGGCATGTTGGGAATGTCTGCATAAGACGTTCATGTACTACAGCATTCTCATTCCAAATTAGCATGTAAGCATAGTATCGTCTCGTGGTTTACTAATAAAACATTCAAACGTACCTCATCAATATACGAGATTTGAATATGAGACTTAATTTTGAGGATAGTATTCTCAGAGTAAGATATAATGAATATGAAGGGAGGAGAAACTTCCGTAAATAAACGAAACAGTAGCAACTGCATTCAACATCAAAGCATTTTAATTTTTTTACACGCATGCACAGTGTCGGTTCTACAACTTAAGCTGGTTAAAGTGACAGTATATTATATCTAATATTGTCACAAAACATTCAAGACAACAACATTCACAAATCAACCCATCTAGGCTATTTACGTAATATGTGTCTGATTAAAGGCTGCCATGTGTATTGAGTATGTAATACGGGTGATAGGAGGTGGTATTTGAACTTGACATAAGACACGCTTTCAAACGACAATCACATGTGATTTATCATTAACGCCTGAAATTGAAGACTATGATCGTCGTTATTTAATGTGTAGGAGGTTGGTTATAACAATGTCGTTGGAGAAAAGTGCTGGGGAATTCTTTGGAGAATGGGGCCGTGTTTCAGTTGGCCGTCGATTTGATAAGAGGATTGTATATGTTCTCAAACTTGTGGAACTAGAAGGTTGTTTCAAACTAGTTCGATGTGATCCCCATGCATGCAATAACTGGTCAATATTTAATGAAAGCTTGATTATGCTTTAAGTAAATGTTTAGATATACACATTTGAAATAAGGATGCCATTCTTTGGCTGAGATTTTTATTTTATTTTATGCTTGAATATTATAATGAATTGTCATTTTTTAAATCCTAAGCATGATGTCCGAAAGTTTATACACATAACTTCCTGTATTTGTTGGTTCCTGGAAATCCATGTACAAAATTGAGTCCAAAAGTTTATACACATAACTGTTCCTGTATTCGCAGATTCATGTAAATCCATGTACGTAATTACAGTAAAACCTCTCCAAACCAAACACCATTCGGACCAGCCCTTCTGTTCGGTTTAAAAAGGTGTTCGGTTTATAGAAAATCGTACTACGGTCGGAATGTATTGACGTCACTACTAAGACTAAGAGTTGTCGAATCACAACCAACTCATTATTGATTAATTAAACTGTATTGAATAAATTACCAACTAAAATATAAATAACAATAGATAAAATAAATATAATAAGAATTAGAAACATGGTCTATTAAGATATAATACATGTATAGATAAGGCAGGAAACTTGGAAAAGATAAATTTTATGGTGATTTTTTAAAATTTCGCTAAAAATTTCACATCATTAGTAGAGTAGTTTATTTAATATTCGTACCAATTTGCGGTGTTTTGTTCGGCGAACGCTTTGAACTGGATTATAACGGCAGCTGTCTGATTAAATAACTATATGCTTATTTAACACTTTGAGTGAACAAAGGTGACTTCACAGTTAATACCGTGCTGACACTATGTTTTTACATCAATCACTGAGATGAATTGGACTTTTTACGACCACTGTCCAAACTCAACACTAATTAGCTAAAAGTACACGATGGTAGTCTATTGTCACCACTAAAGTTTTAATCAACCTGTCACAATGAATGAGCCATCACGACCACTCAGAGTTGAATGTATAGACCAGAAATTTAAACTTATAAAGGATCCCCAGTCTAGAGCCAAAACGAGCTCAGCATCAAGTATGTCAAATCTACCGCACGTGCGTTCGGCTGGTAACGCTTTCCACATTTGGATGTCGGAGGTAATAATTAATGTATTCATTCACTTTTGGAATATAAAAGCCATCCGATGTTCGGAATAGAGAGTTTCCGGTTTACATAGGTAATTTTTAGTGAGAATGCACTTTTGGGTCCAGACAATTTGTTCGGTATGGAGAGGGATTCGGTTTATAAAGCTCCGATTTGGAGAGGTTTTACTGTATGTCCGAAAATTAATACACGTAACTGTACCTGTATTCACGGGTTCATTTAAATCCATGCTATTAGAATGTTTCACTGATGAGTGTTTTATATTCCTTAAAGGCCTACTTAATTTTCGAATCTCCAGAAAACATGATTTACAACATATTCGATAATATATGCCATTTGAAAGAAGTAGCCCCAAAACATTGTATTGTCGAATAAACTGTGAACTTGTGTGACACTGACGTGTGTTATGTGCTTAATTTCGATCTGGTGTGTACTGCCAGTTTATTATTTTCTATGGAAGGGGAATAACTCTTATCTTTTAGTTTTGAATTATGATGCATTCTGGGATGAATAATGGGGGAAGTCTCGTGGTGAATCTGATAATCTATATCATTTGGTGGAGGCCTTTAGGCCACAGCTCTTCCGTATTCTGGTGGACTATTTATATTTCTGGTCCCTCTTACAAATGGTATATAATATGGAATATCTTGTGTATAACGTGATCTGGCCAATCAAAAATTAAGTGGGGCTTTAAATATTGCAGTTTATCTGGGACAGCATAAACTCATAAATAGACAAAATAGATAAAATCATTTATATTTATGCAGATGGTTCTATTCCCATCTACATGACCACTCTCCTCAGTCTAATGAGTTCCTGGAGTGAAGTGATTCTGGCACAGACATATCTCTGAGTTTTGTAAACTGGAGATGGATTATCTGAGAATGTTCTGTGGACGCTTTTTTCTCGGTTTGTAAGGGTACTTAAAATCTTACTTCAAGATGAATCATGTGTGTCTGTTTCAAATCTCAGAGTATGCCTTCACAGTCAGTCAGGGGGACCCTGCTGAGATGCAAATGCTGTTGATGTGCGCAAACATAGTATCTTTTTTTATTGGCCTTATCATTAACCATTACCTATATAGGAGCCATCTTTAGCATGTTAAATCATTACCTATATATGACCCATGTTTAACATTTCTGTCCTAATTTTACAGGTATTACAATCCATCCATGAATTCCACCGTAATTCCGAACATCAATTACAACTCTGTTATGTTCGACTTGGACACAGACTCGTCCATGGAGATAAACGCCATGGCGATGAAATATCTATAGGACGAAGACCTGACTCGAGTGATGAAGCTACAGAGCTCCGCCATCTACAAAAAAGCGAAACAGGTACAGAAGAGCACTCTAATAATGCAGCTACTAGGTAATTAGTTAGTAACCCACATGGAGCCCCACAGAGATGGAAACACACACTACGGAGTGTCGTCTGCACAGACTATGTGGGTCTCTCTGCTATGGGTGTATGTTTGTGTAACTTGGTGTATATTCTTCTTATACATTTAGTTCCCACAGGGAGCCTCACACAGACTGAATCATGCACTGTGGAGTGCTGTCTACTCTATGTGGGGCTCTCTATGGGTCGACATTTATCAAGTGAGTTCATTTGTAATAACACACAGGGAGCCTCACACAGATGGAAGCATGCACTACAGAGTGTTATCTGCTCCAGTCTATGTGGGGTTCTCTATGGGTCGACATTTATCAAGTGAGTTCATGTGTAATAACCCACAGGGAGCCTCACACAGACTGAAGCTTACACTATGGAGTGCTGTCTACTCTAGTCTATGTGGGGCTCTCTATGGGTCGACATTTATCAAGTGAGTTAATGTGTTATAACCCACAGGGAGCCTCACACAGATGGAAGCATGCACTACATAGTGTAATCTGATCCAGCCTATGTGGGGCTCTCTATAGGTTTGTGTTTTCTATATAGTGATAAAGAGTGAAAATGTTTAATTTTGAATGAATATTCTTGAAATAGAATGATGGACATTGCATTTCAGTTCAAATTTTGCAACTCAACCACTTTTGTTAAATGTTGATATGATTAAAATTAAATGTGATAATGTTGCATTAATTTTACTTGAATTTTCTAGTTGCAATCAGTTATGTTACATGTTGTCAGGGTTAACCCTTTCTATACAAAATACTCATTGATTAGTATTTATCCCTTAGGAAATGTTCAGATAATAAGTTCATTAAAACCATAATTATGTTGTTTGTTGAACTTTTTATCTGAACATTTCCTAAATAGGATTCCTTCTGCACTTTTATGATAAGGCCAAAAAAAATTAATAGTTCGGCTCTCGGGCCCCGGCGCATTGCCAAAAAGACCCCGCGTAGATGCTTTTTATTTCGAAAAATAACCTGGAAACGAAATCTGCGTACGATGAAATTTCTAGACTAATACAAAACTAGGAATTAAAACCGGAACGAAACTTCACATCATTACCGTATTGTCGCGGGTCATAGGAAATAAAAAGCATTAAAACATGGGTGGTCTGACGTGAACCAATAGAGAAGTAAGTATTTTTATGTAAGTATATCCTAAACCATCAGATGTCTGTTCATCGCGGTATAATTCAAATCCAAAAAAATTTTGTTCCGTATTGTGAACTCTGCAATTCCGCGAGATTAATATTCCGCAAGACCGGAAATGTTAAAAATCGTCGGAAAATAAATGAAATTAAACTAATGCAGATCCAAAAATGGACATGTTGCTCCCAATTGAAGTAATCCACAAGACTAAAACGATTAGAAAGTGGTCTATCGTGTCAGTACCCGGCGATATAAACCGGGACCAGTTGCCAAAGACTTATTTAGCGGTAAAATCGATGATGTTCAACATGATGAAAATCCCGTTCCCGAAGAAATTAACCCTTACCACGAACACTCTCAGGGTAACACGGTCATCCATGTATTCGTCTCGGACAAGAAAACGGGGGAGTTTCAAAGAATAACTTTGAGTGCAGGTGTAGAGGAAACTGTTCAGTCATTTGTTCGATATATCAGGATTGAAATCAAATTGAAAACTGACTTAAGCAGTGGTTCTGAATCAGCACCTAGTGTTAGCAGTCAACAGAGACAGAATGCATTCGAGATTTTGTTGAACAGTAGCAGAAAACTTTGCTGGCCAGATAAATATTCTGAAGTGGATAATCGGGATATACAAAAAAATCATGTCCTGTATAATGATTTCATCGACTGGCTCCAAGAGCAGAAACTTGGCTTCATGCCAAGTCATGTTAATACAGCAGGAAAAGATTTCTGCAAATTTGTTACAGATACACTCTGGTACGTGGATCCAGTCAGGAACCGATTTCAAGAACGGAGCATTTTATTGCCGAAAGTATTCGATAGATTCACCCGATACAATAACCCGAAGCTTCACAAGCATAAAATACCAAACATCTGCTTAGAAGATTTAATAACACATGCCACTACCCTTGACCGTGTGACCGACCAACCGATACAAGACAGTCAACACTAATATAATATAAGTGACATTTATGTGTCAACACATGCAATGAACCACTGTTCTTTTTATTTTGTGAGCATTCCCTCATGTTTTTGCATTAAAGTTGTTGATAAAAGTTGTTGATAAAATTCTTCAGTCCAAAAAGGATATATTACATGGTATAAAGTAAGGTAAAAGTAAGATAAATCAATTCCTTTTGCATCAGAAACACATCATAAATAATTATAAAAAATAAAAATAAAATCCTGCCTCCCTCACTGATTTGAAAAAAAAATTGCCCGAGAGCCTAATAATATATTTTTCTTGGCCTAAGTTGTCTGCCTATATTTCCTGAACACCCCTCCAGATGAAGAACAGACCATTCCAATGTAGACTTTTATAAATGACGGAAGAATCCATTTTGTAAAGAAAGGGTTAAAAGACTCGGGTGGAAGTAATAGTTTTCATGACTTAAAGATGGTCACTCTTTTCCTAAACACGTTTTTTATATATATATATATATATATACTAGCCGATGAGCCGACGTTGTCCGGGCTATTCAAAAACCAAATTTCAATTTCCGAGATCTGGTCTGCGCATGCGCGAAGCTGGCGTCGCACGGGCTCGGCGACCCGATAAAATTCGTATCCGGGGCTGCACGGGCTCGCCAATATGACAACGACCACCGCCTGGTCAAACTACACACACGTACCAAGTTTAGTCCCGATCGGTCGAGAATCGTAGATTTGTATTAATGACAGACAGACAAACAGACAGAGGTCTTCAAAATATATATGAGATAACTAATCTATAAATACTAATGTGTGTCTCTGACTCTCTCTCTCTGAATGTTCCTTATAGCCGTCCACATTTCTGCACCGATTGCGATAACATGAATTGTCATTTTTTAAATCCTAAGCATGATGTCCGAAAGTTTATACACATAACTTCCTGTATTTGTTGGTTCCTGGAAATCCATGTACAAAATTGAGTCCAAAAGTTTATACACATAACTGTTCCTGTATTCGCAGATTCATGTAAATCCATGTACGTAATTACAGTAAAACCTCTCCAAACCAAACACCATTCGGACCAGCCCTTCTGTTCGGTTTAAAACGGTGTTCGGTTTATAGAAAATCGTATTACGGTCGGAATGTATTGACGTCATTACTAAGACTAAGAGTTGTCGAATCACAACCAACTCATTATTGATTAATTAAACTGTATTGAATAAATTACCAACTAAAATATAAATAACAATAGATAAAACATGTTATAATAAGAATTAGAAACATGGTCTATTAAGATATAATACATGTATAGATAAGGCAGGAAACTTGGAAAAGATAAATTTTATGGTGATTTTTTAAAATGTCGCTAAAAATTTCACATCATTAGTAGAGTAGTTTATTTAATATTCGTACCAATTTAATTTGCGGTGTTTTGTTCGGCGAACGCTTTGAACTGGATTATAACGGCAGCTGTCTGATTAAATAACTGTATGCTTATTTAACACTTTGAGTGAACAAAGGTGACTTCAGAGTTAATACCGTGCTGACACTATGTTTTTACATCAATCACTGAGATGAATTGGACTTTTTACGACCACTGTCCAAACTCAACACTAATTAGCTAAAAGTACACGATGGTAGTCTATTGTCACCACTAAAGTTTTAATCAACCTGTCACAATGAATGAGCCATCATGACCACTCAGAGTTGAATGTATAGACCAGAAATTTAAACTTATAAAGGATCCCCTGCAGTCTAGAGCCAAAACGAGCTCAGCATCAAGTATGTCAAATCTACCGCACGTGCGTTCGGTTGGTATCGCTTTCCACATTTGGATGTCGGAGGTAAAAATTAATGTATTCATTCACTTTTGGAATATAAAAGCCGTCCGATGTTCGGAATAGAGAGTTTCCGGTTTACATAGGTAATTTTTAGTTAGAATGCACTTTTGGGTCCAGACAATTTGTTCGGTATGGAGAGGGATTCAGTTTATAAAGCTCCGATTTGGAGAGGTTTTACTGTATGTCCGAAAATTTATACACGTAACTGTACCTGTATTCGCGGGTTCTTTTAAATCCATGCTATTAGAGTGTTTTATATTCCTTAAAGGCCTACTTAATTTTCGAATCTCCAGAAAACATGATTTACAACATATTCGATAATATATGCCATTTGAAAGAAGTAGCCCCAAAACATTGTATTGTCGAATAAACTGTGAACTTGTGTGACACTGACGTGTGTTATATGCTTAATTTCGATCTGGTGTGTACTGCCAGTTTATTATTTTCTATGGAAGGGGAATAACTCTTATCTTTTAGTTTTGAATTATGATGCATTCTGGGATGAATAATGGGGGAAGTCTTGTGGTGAATCTGATAATCTATATTATTTGGTGGAGGCCTTTAGGCCACAGCTCTTCCGTATTCTGGTGGAATATATATATTTCTGGTCCCTCTTACAAATGGTATATAATATGGAATATCTTGTGTATAACGTGATCTGGCCAATCAAAAATTAAGTGGGCCTTTAAATATTGCAGTTTATCTGGGACAGCATAAACTCATAAATAGACAAAATAGATAAAATCATTTCTATTTATGCAGATGGTTCTATTCCCACTCTCCTCAGTGGTTTGCCACACATGGTCGACGAGTTTATCAGCCATTGAAATCACTGTTAGATTAGCCGTAAGTGTGCGGATTTCCTCCACCATTAAAACTGGCAATGTCGTGATATGGCCTTAGTGGCTAAAGCGACATAAAACCCCAATCAATCAATCATTCGAGATTTTGTTGAACAGTTGCAGAAAACTTTGCTGGCCAGATAAATATTCTGAAGTGGATAATCGGGATATACAAAAAAATCATGTCCTGTATAATGATTTCATCGACTGGCTCCAAGAGCAGAAACTTGGCTTCATGCCAAGTCATGTTAATACAGCAGGAAAAGTTTTCTGCAAATTTGTTACAGATACACTCTGGTACGTGGATCCAGTCAGGAACCGATTTCAAGAACGGAGCATTTTATTGCCGAAAGTATTCGATAGATTCACCCGATACAATAACCCGAAGCTTCACAAGCATAAAATACCAAACATCTGCTTAGAAGATTTAATAACACATGCCACTACACTTGACCGTGTGACCGACCAACCGATACAAGACAGTCCACACTAATATAATAATATAAGTGACATTTATGTGTCAACACATGCAATGAACCACTGTTCTTTTTATTTTGTGAGCATTCCCTCATGTTTTTGCATTAAAGTTGTTGATAAAAGTTGTTGATAAAAATCTTCAGTCCAAAAAGGATATATTACATGGTATAAAGTAAGGTAAAAGTAAGATAAATCAATTCCTTTTGCATCAGAAACACATCATAAATAATTATAAAAAATAAAAATAAAATCCTGCCTCCCTCACTGATTTGAAAAAAAAATTGCCCGAGAGCCTAATAATATATTTTTCTTGGCCTAAGTTGTCTGCCTATATTTCCTGAACACCCCTCCAGATGAAGAACAGACCATTCCAATGTAGACTTTTATAAATGACGGAAGAATATATATACTAGCCGATGAGCCGATGTTGTCCGGGCTATTCAAAAACCAAATTTCAATTTCTGAGATCTGGTCTGCGCATGCGCGAAGCTGGCGTCGCACGGGCTCGGCAACCCGATAAAATTCGTATCCGGGGCTGCATGGGCTCGCCAATATGACAACGACCACCGCCTGGTCAAACTACACACACGTACCAAATTTAGTCCCGATCGGTCGAGAATCGTAGATTTGTATTAATGACAGACAGACAGACAGACAGAGGTCTTCAAAATATATATGAGATAACTAATCTATAAATACTAATGTGTGTCTCTGACTCTCTCTCTCTGAATGTTCCTTATAGCCGTCCACATTTCTGCACCGATTGCGATAACATTTGGCACTCCAGGTAACATGGTCTGGGTCTGTCCGACGTCTCGTTAATGTCATATCCACATGGGCAAACAGGTTTCTCCGGAACTAATGGCCCTCTTGGTAACATGGGATGGGTCCTGACTCGCCCGACATCGCTTTTTGACGTTATGACGAATGCACTGAAATTTGATACGGCCATGTATTTTGGCTCCATGTGTAGCATGAGCTTGGTCCGTACTCCACCTGACATCATGTCAGGCCTCAGCCTAGGGGTCCAGAACAGGGAGACTTGAAGTCTCCCTCCAGGAAATTTAGGGAGACTTCAGGGAGAAGTGGGGAGACTACCAAAAATTAACAATTTTCAAATATCGCTTTATTTTATAACATCTGACAATAAAATTTAAAAAAAGATAAAATAAGAAATAAAACTAAAAAAAATTGACTTTATCTGAAATTAGCTTAATTAATTGTTATTATACATTTAAAAATTTTGGAAATGTTTTGTGTAGCTATCATTTAAGCAAGACAATTATCAATTTACAGTAGTAGTTAATTTTTTAACTAAATGAATGTAGTATTATTTCCTAGACTGCAGCTTGGAAGATACGTTTGTACAGTCTGAATCATGATGCATGTAACTTTGTAAGTTTAATTTGGTCACGGCTGTAATGTGGGTGTCCGCTAAAATAAACAATAAGGACTAACTAACAAAGGAGTTGCAAAAGCTTTTATTAATTAATGGCCTCCCTTAATTAATGCCAACATCACTGGTATAATCCGATTAAAGCAATAAACTTGACATTATTTTAATTACGGAAGCGGTCTCTTCAAAAAGCCCGACGCGGTCTCTTCAAAAAGTCCGACGCGTTACCGAAACGAACTTCCGAAGCGCCTGGTACATACTCTGATAATGTCGTAATTGTTTTATATCTGAAAAGCGGGACTGCGGCCTTTTAAGTTAATTAAAACATTTATTTGTGACACTCACGATGGTCAGTAACAACACAGATGTTAACATCTCATCGTGTTTTCAGCGTGTCAAAACATTCGTGATTAACATTCATTACCGCAAAGGGAATAAAGGCGACTGAATAACAACACAAAACAATAGGTCATATTTTATTTTTTATTTTAACACTTGGGTCTTTGTCTCTGCATCGTCTATTTCTTTTTGGGATGGCCGCCACAATTCATCTATATACGGACATGTCCGGAAAAGAAACTAGAAACAAAAATTAAGAAAAAAAAAAAAAAAATCCCCCTAAAATTGACGATAGGGCGAAGTTAGCGACAGTAAGGTGACAATCTCGCCCGAGTCGCCTTGTGAGCTGAGGCCTGCATCATGTGTTGATGTTATGAGAACTAATGGCATT
This sequence comes from Siphonodentalium dalli, assembly GCA_032622095.1. Taxonomy (NCBI): domain Eukaryota; kingdom Metazoa; phylum Mollusca; class Scaphopoda; order Gadilida; family Siphonodentaliidae; genus Siphonodentalium; species Siphonodentalium dalli. Next base: position 2,348,092 of record CP136069.1, read on the forward strand.
ACATCCGCACTGAAATTCAGCCCTCTGGGTAACATGGACTGAGTTCTGATTCCCTAATCTTGCGCTTTGATGTTAATGTCCGCACAGGCATTGTGGTTCTCAGAATCTACTGGGCGGATCTCACTTAAATTTGGTGTGGTATTTCGGCCCTCATGGTAACATGGGCTGGGTCTCAACTTCGCCTTTATTTTCTACAGTATCAGAACAAAGTACTTTAACAATAAAATGCTCTTTAATATCCCTGCAAAGGCGGGTACATCCACTAGTATATATATATATTTCCGGGGCCCAATCTGGGGTATAATATCAGTTGAAGATTCCTGTCCAGAAATGCTTCTATCCATTAATTTTTATTTTATATCCATATTTTATTATATAATGCGATAATTAAGTGGGGCATATTCTGTTACCATTTTTAGAATTTTAGAAAGAGTTATCAGTCCTTCCAACATGGAAAACACGGCGAGAACACTTATTTGCTCTCGCAATTCAGAAGACAGGTGTGATTGTGCCCATAATATAATCGTAAGTTGGGCTTTTCTCAAACAAAATGTCATTGTGGGATAGACCTATGTCCAGTTACACTTTCACATGCCCATAATTTAACTGAGATGGGAAAGGTTCTAAATATACCTTCAAATAGCTCAAAATATTGAATCAACGATTACAGTGACCAGAAACATTTTGACAAGAGGGACGAGTGCTAATTTTAGCCCCCATGAATTAAAAATTATGGGTGCGAAAGCAATCGCTCCTGTCTCCTGGTATCCCGCATGGTACACTCATAATGAACGCGAGCCGTAAATTGTCCCAAATTGTTTATATGTATATTTTATACCAGAAAATTCAAAATAAAATCAATATTAATTGATGGAGTCATTTCCTGACAAGGGTCTTCGATTCATTCGTATTATTTTAGACCCAGGGAACTACATAAAACTTGTTATTTGAAGAGATAGACAATCAGTAAAGTTTCCTTGGAGTAATAAACTATGAATTAACTCGCATTCTCATCTTATTTATAGGTAGCGATAAGGAGAGTAATAAACTATGAATTAACTCGCATTCTCATCTTATTTATAGGTAGCGATAAGGAGAGTAATAAACTATGAATTAACTCGCATGCTCATCTTATTTCTAGGTAGCAATGAGGCGAGTACACCAAACGTGACGAAATTCGGGATGTCACCGAATAACCTGACAATGGGAACGAACCAGTATGTGGAACATCATGGACTTCTAAGTGAAACAGTAACAACAACAATGCTAATGAGACATTATTTCCATTAGACAAGACGATACAGTTGAAAGTAGATTATAGTGTTAATATTCCTGATATACCTATGAATGGGATGATGGCTAGTGATTCGATTCAGTCAATGAGGATAGATTTGACACATCATCATACAAATGGGCTGGCGAGTGATTCGATTCAAATGACGAGGATAGCTTCGCTGCGTCATCATGATTATCGTTATGGTAACCAGATGTCTCCTGTGAAAAATTGTGTTTTTTTTAGACTCACGACTCACGTGTTCCTCCTCAGCCGTTTGTTGATAAGAACCAATACTTGTCGCCACTGATGAACCATGCTGGTGACAGATTTAATAACAGTGACGGCTAGTGGCAGATACCTGTGCAGCAATTCTCAATTTCAAGATCGTCACTATGTCAACCAGCCACACCAAGGAAACAATTCACCATACCAACCTCATCGCTATGGTAATCAAACTAACAATCGGAGACCTGCTCCAGTGAGAAACGAGAATATCCATCCTGCCACAGATTCAAGTCCAGTCAGTAGTTGCTATGGCAACCAGGCTTATACAGCCACCAGTCTGAAGAAGCATATTGGAAACATTAACCTGGTTCAGGAGGAGTATATGTTCAATGCTATTCAAGAAGAGGACAATATCTTAGATATACCAAAACTCAGACAGTTACCAAAATTATTATAACTAACCTAGTAAATAGATCAGGGTTCCAGGCTAATTTTAATATTCCCATTTTTTTTTAAATGAGACATATTATGTTATTGGTCTTGCCGTCCATCCGTCTGTTTGCTTTGTTTTCTTGATGATAACTTTATATAGTCTCAACTGAATGGAATGAAATTTGGTATATGGGATTACTAGCACAAATTACAGATGGACCAGGAAGTGTTCAATGCAGGCTATTGTAATATGCTGAGTGCGATAAATTATTTGATAATTTGGCCAATAAATGCATTAGTAAGTTAGTACAGTACATCTGGGGATAGTGCTGAGTGGTATTTCGGTATACTGATTATAACGGTAAGATTTTCAATACCGTTACCGTCATTTTTTCCATAATCGGTAAACCTTGAAGATGGTATTATCGGGGTTACAGGTCATACTGGCCCGTTACCGGGTACATTGTGGTTTACCTTTATCGGAATACAAAGAAACTACTTGGTTTCTTTACACCATAGTTATCATTCTGACAGTTGAAAGAAACTGTTCATTCTTATGTCACTTCTTTCCTGAAGTCATTTGCCAAAAAATGCATTCCTTCACTACCGGGGACAAAATCCAGCCCAATATTATATTGCAAGTATGATTGCATCATGCATTCTGTGCTATTTTTAAACCACTGAATGTGTGGGACAGCTCATTATGTCCTGTGGTGTTATCGAGTGGGAATGATTGATCAGGCCAAAATAAATTGAATGTGCGTTTCCAGTACCCGCCCGCCCCAATCTAAAACACCAAGCCCAACATCATTTTATTGATTTTGACCTTTTTCGTCGATAAACATTTTTGTTAATCATCGCCAGATCTTTTTTATACCCCCCGCAACGAAGTTAGGGGGGGTATACTGGAGTCAGCTTGTCCATCCGTCTGTCGTCTGTCGTCCGTTGTCCGTCCGTGGACACAAATTTATCCGGAGTTTTTCTCAGTCGTTTTTTGATCAATTGTCGTGAAACTTGGCACAGACATCAACCACCATGGGAACCTGTGCACCTGCGATTATGACGTCTGTCGGACTTTTTTTCGTGGAGTTATCCCCCCTTTTTCAACTTAGAAATTTTTTCGCAACATACATAATTTTGTCCAAGCTTTTATTTCTACATTTTTCGGTCAATAGGTTTAAGATTAGGGTTATGGTTGTACACCTGCAATGGGAACTGTTATTTTATTATTTTAACTAAATGTTTACTGACATGTCAAACATCTTAGTATTTTAAAAACAGGGGGGTATCCGTAGTCCCATTGGGACAGTCACACCTCTAGTTTAAGTTTGGTCATGCAGTTTACTATTTTACGATAATGATTCCACAAGTGTCCGATCATTGCTACCTAGCTCATTTAGTAGGCAAGCAGAGAGTCCTAATTTTTGAGTATTCAAACCAAATGGTTGCCGATTACCACAATACGAAGGGGAACACCCCGACATTGTTACTCAGATATAATTTTTTGTACCTCCAGTGCCTGGCCTAAGTTTTACGGGAAAATGGCTAATTATACCCCCACTTTCGAAGAAAATGGGGGGTATACTGGATTGACTGCGTCCGTCCGTCCGTCCGTCACGCTTTCTCCGTCCGTTCGTCCGTCCGTCCGACCTCATAACTCGAACAACTATGAACCGATATTTCATTAATTTTTTGTATGCAATCTCCTTAGGACGGTCTCTCCTAATGACGCTAATTGCGGTTCGGTCCGACTTTTTTTTTTCAAGTTACGCCTCTTTTTCGACTTATTTTGACTTAGAAAATTCTTTCCGACTTAATAACTTTAACAAATATGAACCGATTTCAATAATTTTTGGTATACATGCTTCTCACAATACCCTCTCTACATGATGCGGCTAGGGATTGGCTCAGACTGTTTTTCGTAATATTACACCTCATTTTCGACTTATTTTGACTTAGAAAATTCTGTCTGACTTAATAACTTTTAACAAATATGAACCGATTTTAATAATTTTTTCTGTACAAGCTTCTTGTGACACCATATCGATATTATTAGTCCAAATTTTTCTTTAAACTTAAAAATCTTTTTGGTTGAGTTTACGGATAATGCGGGTTGAATTTGCCACGGTGGGGGTATGCTAGCACTCGAGTGCACACCTCTTGTTTTAATTTAGTTGTCGTCATATATATATATATATATATATATATTTATCACCCCATTTATTCATTTTCATAAAAATAAATAAAATAAAACAAATTAAAGATGTTATGTTTAGAATATCTTATGCATGAAATCACCAATAAGTTATCCCCAGAGTATGTTATACTTGTGATAGTTACGTTACGCACGCGATGTTCTCCTGGCGTATTGCGATAATCGCCAACCAAACCGAATGACATTTTTATTGATGATAAACCAGTTCTGATAGAAATGTCGTTGCTAACGAATTTATTGAAATAAATACATGTATCATGAAGACATGATGTTAGTTGTAAATAATAACATAGTTATACTATCCTGCAGTCAGCAGAAGATTGTCGTAAATTGTAAAATCTGAGACCAATTAAAAAAATTAGTGGAAAATTAATATTGCGACAACATCAGACATTTTGCGAGAATTCACACCAATGTCACCCAGTGTTCCAGGTTAGCTAACCCATATGTTACCAGAATTGTTACTCAAACTGTTATAATCACTATTACCATTAACTGCTAATGGGCAACTCATTGAAAGTTTATAATTTTGAGTATCTAATTTTGGGACTTGATTAAGTAATAATTAAGAATCTGTGATATCGAGACCAACATCAGTACATGTAAAGAAACCATTGGTGCAATCTGTTTTTCGTTTGCGGTATTTTTATTCTACATGTAGGTAACCGCATGCGAACTGAACGGTAATTTGCCTCAAATTTGCACGCCTGGACTGTTCGCTATATAATTTTAATAGGCCTACATAATGAATGTCTTCTCATTGACTATGTCAAACAGTAATACAGTTATCTACTATATAATTTGAGACTTCCGTATATATATATATATATATATATATATGTGTGTGTGTATATATGTGGGTACTTCATGGAATCCAAAACGCGTGTACAGATTGAGCTCAAACTTCGTATATAAGTGTAAAATCCCACCAACATGGCCGTGGTCGCGTTTTGGAGAAGCTCAGAGCACCGTTTCTCCAATCCCAAATCACCGCAATCGGCACTTTGCGCTTAATCGCGTTGATATATAAAGAGCGTTCATTTTCCGCAGTGTCTATATAAAGAGCGTCGTTTTCGCTATCTACTTATCTGTATGACGGGAGTCTGTAGCATGTCGCTCGAAATATTATGCAGAGACATTTCACGACGGGAAGCGTTTGTTTTCAATTCAATGCAATGTTATCGCTCGAGCGTTGTCTGTCGTTCCTAGGAAGGGGGGATTTCTACGGGTAAATTTCGTTTCGCTATCTACTTATCTGTATGACGGGAGTCTGTAGCCTGTCGCTCGAAATAGAGAGACATTTCACGACGGGAAGTGTTTGTTTTCAATTCAATGCAATGTTATCGCTCGAGCGTTGTCTGTCGTTCCTAGGAAGGGGGGATTTTTACAGGTAAATTTTTCCGCCAGAAACAAAAAATTTAATTAAAACAATTTAAAATTAAAAAAAATTTAAAAATAAAAAAACAATTCAGAAAAAAAATATATTAAATTTAAAAAACATTAAATTCATATTAAAAAATTTAAAAAATGTCATGTTTCTGACGAAATTTGGTACAAATGCAGCACAAGTGTCTCGGAACCTGTTGCAATTGCTTTTTTGAACAAAGCCATGGGACGAATGCCGCCAGTGGCGGGCTAACCTGCTAGTCTCATATATATTTTAAAGACCTCTGTCTGTCTGTTTGTCTGTTTGTCTGTCATTTATACAAATCTACGATTCTCAACCGATCGGGACGAAACTTGGTACGTGTGTGTAGTTTGACCAGGCGGTGGACGTTGTCGTATTGGCGAGCCCGTGCGGCGCCGGCTTCGCGCATGCGCTGACGAGATCTCGGAAATGGGTGGAGCTATCGACTTGAAATTTGCTATGTGAATGTATCTTGCCCCGGATACGAATTTTATCGGGTCGCCGAGCCCGTGCGACGCCAGCTTCGCGCATGCGCAGACGAGATCTAGGAAATGGGTGGAGCTATCGACTTGAAATTTGGTATGTGAATGTATCTTGCCCCGGATACGAATTTTATCGGGTTGCCGAGCCCGTGCGACGCCAGCTTCGCGCATGCGCAGACGAGATCTCGGAAAAGGGTGGATCTATCGACTTGAAATTTGGTATGTGAATGTATCTTGCCCCGGATACGAATTTTATCGGGTCGCCGAGCCCGTGCGACGCCAGCTTCGCGCATGTGCAGACGAGATCTCGGAAACGGGTGGAGCTATCGACTTGAAATTTGGTTTTTGAATAGCCCGGACAACGTCTGGCTCATCGGCTAGTCTATTATATATTTTGGAAGATCTGTCTGTCTGTGTGTGTGTGTGTTCGTGATGAACTCAAAAACGGCCGACCCGATTTCGATGAAACTTCGTATGTGAGGGTACTATCGGTCGGGAAGTGGCATAGGCATATTAATTTTCAGATCCGAGGTCAACTTTTCACGTGCCGAGGTCAAATCTGTTTTTACGCTGTGTTACGGGACTTTCATTTGAGTTTGGTGCTTACAAATCGATTCGAAACAGCGCGAATAATAAAATGCCAGTCACAATAATGACACTGAGAATCTTTCGTGTTTCCTCTTTCCAACGATATATAATGCGTATGTATCCGTTTTAGTTATCTGCCTCAATTATCAAGAAGAAGTGGTACTATCTTCCATCAGGATAAAAACAATGCGTAACTTCTATGACGTCGTTAGAGGTCATAACGTTAGATCACGTTAACGCTTAACCGGCCGATGCATTTGACTGTTTCAGACGTCTTGGCGATATCTCGGGCACCGATGGTAATTTATCTTTACGTTGAAACTTGATAATTAATGAGCGTGTGTATATGAGGCGCGTTTATATACTTGAGTGGAAATCAAATCGGGTTAAACTGGCGGATGTTTACGGACGAAATTTGATGCATAGGGTATCTCGGTATCCGCTGGGCCAATTTCCCGGTATCCGCTGGGCCGATTTCCACCATTTTTGGGGTGTTGGTGTTTGACCCCACCTGACCTTCAAAATGGTCAATTCAAGGTCAAAGCCCGGACGAAGTCGGGTCACCTTCTAGTCTATTATATATTTTGGAAGATCTGTTTGTGTGTCTGTATCTGTGTGTCTGTGTTCGCGATGAACTCGAAAACGGCCCAGCCGATTTCGATGAAACTTGGGTATATGGGGGTATTTTCGGCCGGGGGGTGGCATGGGCCTATTAATTTGCCTGTGCGACGTGACCTTGACCTTTGAAATCGGGTAATTTCAAGGTCAAACGCCCGAATATCACGGGATTTCAATGAAACTTGGTATGTGTGGGTATCTTCGGTCGGGGAGTGGCATAAACCTATTAATTTGTCCGTGCGATGTGACCTTGACCTTGAAATCGGGTCAATTCAAGGTCAAATCGCCAATTTTGATGGGATTTCGACGAAATTTGATACATGGGGGTACTTTTGTCAACTGAGTGTTTTGGACGGGTCAAATCGTGACCCTGACCTTGACCTTCAAAATAATAAATTCAAGGTCAAATCGGGTAAAACCGGATGGATTTCGACGGGCACGTTTGTCGGGTACTTTTGTCCGGGCAGTGTTTTGGACTGGTCAAATCGTGACCCCACTTGACCTTCAAAATGGACAATTCAAGGTCAAAGCCCGGACGAAGTCGGGTCACCTTCTAGTACTATATGTAGTAGTCGACACGTCCCGATGATTCTTTTGGCATACTACTCCCGCATAGCCAATTATAAGCCTGGCATGCATTATTAATATATTATAATATATATGTAAGGCTGGTTGAAAGCTGTGATAGATAAATGTTTGTGCACAGTGAAGAAATAAAAACAGTTGGGTGCACTATCATGTAAATGAATTTCATTGGAGATGATTGATTTATAAGTATTGCTTTCGGATATTAATGCATATATTATTTTCTCTATTTCTGATGTCTGACTTCATAACTGCTCATTGTGTTCGGTTGTTAGTTAACTTTTGAAAATGCAAATTGGCCCACCCTCCCCAATATTTTTTATACCTGTTACCAGAAACACGCATTCATGTTAGTTTGGCCTGACATTCATATGTATATGATTTATAATAATTAACCGGGAAGTGAATAATAGTTCTATATTAAGTTAAATACTTTGAAAGTAATAAATCCTTATTTCCCGGCATTTAATAAAAGCATACTTATTCACACCCGGCGGAACATTCCAATACCCAACTTTAATAAGAGCATGTGCTCTGTGCAAGTCGGCGGGGTTATATCAAAGCTCTTGGATGTATCCGCTGAATGATGGTTCCATAACTCGCAATTATTACATGTATTTGAGATCAGTGTACCTTGTCATCAATCCATGCATGATGCATACAGACAAATGATACATTGCCATTCTTTCACACGGCACAATCGTTTCGACAATTCTACGACCGATTCCACGATTCTGCAGCTTGACAACCACGGTGCTACAGCGGTTTAACGATTCTGCGACCAGGCTGATGCGATAAACACGAAAAAAACATTGAGAAATGAATAATTCCAGAAATACGGACAGGAATGTACCATATATTATATTTCTATTAGGTACGGCGATCTTCGATTCGATAATCTGTAAAGAGTTCAGCACTAGACAGTTAGCACAACAATACATAATCTTTGACATAAATAGACCAGTTGTTTTGGATTTACACACATCACTGTGTGAAATTCATCTTTAGAGTTGAGAAAATATATATAACGTCCTATAAAATTTAGTGGAAACCAAATAATAACATAGCCATACGTCTTTGGGTGATTTTTCACAACTAATGTTCACCTCAGTTCTGTGATTGATGTCGCTGTGTCCATATTTGCGTGGGTATCATCGCACTCAATTGACAATGCCGAGTAGTCAACTATGACAACGACGATTGTGCGACCAGCAATTGAAATTTCATTAAATTGTGCTCACGAGAAGTCGCTTTCTAGTGAATGTCATGCTCGCTATTTATAATAGACATGAATACGCATATGAGTCACCTCAAGGCTACGAGATTAAGACTCTTTAATTTGGAGCCAGCTGAGGAAAATAAAGTAATGTCGAATTGTATATTGCTATACTGTACAGGTTTAATTTCCATATCCGTGTACCACACATTACATGATTTAAATTGCCTTTCCGCCTATCCTACTTTCCTTCCGTCTGTCTGTACGCCTAACTAGCAGCCGACTCACAATGCCTCAGTATTTTCTTATTGTCAACATGTCTTATTCTCAGTTGCGTTGTGGTATCGATGTTGGGGAAGGGTCGCCTTAGAAATTAACTCCACACTTGAAACTTAATTTTGTTTTGAGCATAATTCCACATTTTGACATCCAGGTATCGGAGATGATAATATATATATATGTATATATAGAGGGAGAGAGAGCGGAGGGAAGGGTGAGAGGGAGAGAGAGAGGGGAGGGAGGATAGATAATCTCTAATGAGTTTATTCGAGATGTTCTTTGCGAGGCTTGGAACTTAAATGGACGAGGTTAATAAATTGCATATAATTGGGACAAATTTGAAATCCACTTAATCACATAACCACATTTTAACAAGGAAAACAGGCTAAAAAAAACTGCGATTAAAAAAAATAATATTGATTTGCTTACCACAACACAAGAGGAAGTAAAGACACCTTCAAGACAAAATAATGTTCCATTTTAAATGTGTCTTTTAATTTTGGCAAAAGTGTATATATTGTATCACTAAATGATGAATAGGCGCGTGCTTCCCGGGATACTTGACATCACACCAGCAATGACCGCGCGGATTAATACTATTTTCGAAAAGTCTCGCATGACACCAACACTAGATATTGCAAATTTTTTTCCAACTCCTTTGCATTGACGAAAATAGATACAAAAACAAAGAGGCAAATTGTGGGACTATATTATCTCCGTCATATATATCTTGGACACTGAATGAACTAATGGTTATATATTTCTTGCTTGCAAGATCATAGAAGTCGTTTTAAAATCGGTGAAAGATGCGACTTATCTTGCGACGTAGAAGAAATAAAAGGATCAAAATCTTACTTGTCATTCGCTTCTATAGCGAAAGGACTCACACGATTGGTCCAGAGGTAAAGTTGTTTAGGTTTGACAGTGCGCGTACTGTAGGTACTCCGTACCGATTTTTAAAACGACTTCTATGATCTTGCAAGCAAGAAATATATAACCATTAGTTCATTCAGTGTCCAAGATATTTATTATAGGAGATACATATTTTGGGTAAATATTATTTTTCATCGCCAGCCAGAGTGCGCTATACTGTCGTATACATTTGTGAAGCGTCTCTGTCGACGCCGTAAATATATTCATTCTGCGTGCATTTTTAGCTTCTTTTAAGGATTTTGATATTTTAAAAAAAGGTATAAACACAGTTAAGAAACTCATTTTATAAAATGTTATATCCCAACATAACTCGTTTGGGATCCTCTATATAAATCATTATTATCCGTCCTTAATTACCACTATATATTTTTCGTGAACGCGGGCATGTATTTCATGAATATTCAAAAATCCATATATGGAATGCACCTCCAGAACTTTGACATGTAGACTAAAACCGCAATTTTTCTGTTATCCATCCCTTTAATTTTTATATTTTTTTAAAGTGTTGCTCATTATTTTTCAGTTTCAGATAACCACACCCGGCTCTTTCGAAGTATTTTAACTAATACTTTCATACAAACATCTTTATAAAAGTAACTAAACGGTCAATAATTTTTCGAGGACATCTTTATATGTAGGGCCTACCTGCTAATCAGAATATGACTAAAATAACTCATGTTATGGTAGGCTAAGTGGTGACATTTTCGTATAAACAAGTCAACTTTACAGAAATTACAAAAACGCTGGGTGCACTAAGAAGAAAAATGTTCAGGTACATGTAAGTTGGGCATTTTGTCATGTTCTAATCTAAGAATGCTCGTTTAGCGACAAATATCTTATGTGACTTGGTCTCTATATCTTCACATGTGGGGACCAGTATTGATTGATTGATTGATTGATTGGGGTTTTATGTCGCTTTAGCAACTAAGGCCATATCACGACATTGCCAGTTTTAGTGGTGGAGGAAATCCGCACACTTACGGCCAATCTAACAGTGATTTCAATGGCTGATAAATTCGTCGACCATGTGCGGCAAACCACCGGCCATCGGCAAGTAACTGGCAACTTCACCAGATAACGATTTCGAGTTACAAAGTCCACGATGGAAACATGTGGATTTGAACCCTTATCGCCAGCGCTGGAAGACGAAATGGCTTGGAGTTGTACCCCTAACCGATTGAGCCACCGAGGCCCCCTGGGGACCAGTAAATACACAGTACTGTATTGAATCCAGGACATGTGCATTGTATAACGAAGGCACAGTTCCAAACATTATTGATGCAGCATAATGGGCTTACATGCAGAACTAAGCTGCCCGATCAGTGACAGATACGTCATATACAAATGAAAATTACCGTTCAACGAGTCGCACAATCGTCGTCATGGTCGAGGCGGGGTGTTGCCAAATAGTTGACATTTTTACTGCATTTCTGTGTTTAGTTTAATCGAATATTGCGTCAACAGAGGTACGAATATGACAAATAATACATTTATGCTTATCAAAGCTTATGTTGGATGTTAATTTTCGCACTGTTAAGGTCCCTTTGTAGCCCAAGAAATGACTTTTTGCGATCGGTTCGCGGTTTGATCTGATTATCCAGATTTGACAGATGTGACTCATTTTATGTATAGATCTCATCTTCGTATGTATTCCGTGAGTCAACCTGGTGGACCTGCAAAGTCTACTCTACACGACGAATACAAGAAGAAGCCCACTTTTATCGTCCCAATTCAGTAAAAAGCCCGTTTATCTAAGTTTGTCATAAAATATCACGTATAATAAGGTCACAGAATCGTTAAACTGCCGTAGCACCGTGGTTGTCAAGCCGCATAATCGTGGAATTGGTCGAATCATTTCCTTATTTATTGTAAGCTGTGTAGCTATTCGATTTCCTCCAAAAACAGTTGACTTGTGTACCAAACGATTACTACTTAATGGGTGTTTTAAGGGATTAGTTGAAATAATTGGTAATACGGTATACCGCAGTATGGTTTTAGGACGACATGTGCTGTTAATTTATTCCAACATACCATCACTATTAATATGTGTGTTGATATTTATTATAAGTGTTATTTATATTACTTATTAGTTAAACATTTCTTACACGGAACATCTCTCGATAAATACGTAATTTTCAATTTACCAATTACCAGGAAAACGTGATAGAATTATTTAAATTTACAACCACCTGGTGTTGTTTATGTTTACCTTATGAGTGCTATGATGGAAAAAGCCGTCTTATTCAAGAGGTCAAATGCATTCATACTTTTTAGTTGTGGAGTTCCGAAAAAAGAAAAAAAAAATTCTACAGAATAAACCAGTTGATTGTCACAATGGTGATATTTGATTACATTTATTGGTGGTTTTATGTGAGCTGGTCACTAACGTGTAAAGCCTGTTATAGATTGTGTATTTAGGTATTATCGGACGTAAACTAGCATCTCGCTAGTAGCGCTATAGATAGATCAAAAGAGCTTGTGATGCAAATTTTACAACAAAAGTGCCCACAAAAGCCTGACCTTGATATCACGAGCTGAAAATTTTCATTATTTGGAATGCAGTAGTGTTTGTGGTCTACCAACTTCATATGGGATCTTTGAGGTGACCTCTAGATGGACGTCATCAATTTGTTTTATTTGTCGAAATTCATCAAAAAACACTAGCAGCCATTGTGATTTCAAATTTTAACCCATTGGGACACCCTGCAGCCAGCATTTATTGGAGAATTGTTTTGAAAATTTACATTCATGTTTAGAATCACCTCTGGATGGTAACTATCGAATTTGAACAATTTTCAATCAAATACATGGCCACTGGCAGATATCTTGGATGTTACTCTTTGCATGACTAAATCCTTTGGCACACCCTACAAACCACATCCCTGATCCGATCGTCACCAAACTTCAGATGAATCTCCTGTTTACTCTTTTCTTTACTAAATAAATCCTTCGGCACAGGACACAGCCCTCAACCGATCATCACAAAACTTCATATTAATTTTCAGGGGGAGCAATTTTACAAATTTCTTTACAAATCCAGCCACTAGCGGCCATCGTGAATTTCAAATTTGAAACCATCGGCACACCATGCATTCAACATTTATCGGCGAAATGTTTTGAAAATTTACAGACATATTCAGGTTGAATTCTAGATAGTAGTTATCAAATTTGAATGATTTTCGATCAAAAACATAGCTGATGGCCTATCAATGGATTTTACTCTTTCCATCACTAATATTTCGCCATGTCCTACAGCCAACATTTTTTAGCGAACTGATCCCAACCTTATGGCTGACCTCTGGTATTATTTAGACATTTAAACTTTCCGCATTCTTTATCGCTCCATATTTGGAATTATCCCCTCTCTCCGAGTTTGGCTACAGTGCCAGCGATGTCGGTATAACTGGAACCATGAATACTTCTTTAACCCATTCATGATGGGAGCTGTGCTGGTTTAGCATTAAAGATCCTGTGCCATGCATTCTCTTATATATGCGAGTCTCCCATAGGGAGCCTCGCATATATTAGAGAATGTTCTGGCTTACAAGATCAAGTTAAATATTGTTAGGCCAATGCATTCTCTGATATATGCGAGGCTCCCTATGGGTGACTCGCATATATAAGAGATGCACTGGCACAGGGTTTTGCAAATTTCCGGTAGCTCCAGTCATGAAAGTGTTAAATAGAGAAATTATTACTGAACCGTCCTTTGCATTACCGAGTCACATGACCTGATTAGTGTAAGAGAAAACATTTGCTATACAGGTTGCTATTTGCTATGGCAACTATTACTGGCTTTTGTGATGTTGATGTAACATCTATCTAAATGTCAGTGAATGGAGAATCTTATAATTAAATGTATTATTTGTGGTGAAATGTACTTTCCGGCTTGACAGTCTTTCCATCTGTCTGAATGTCAGTGAATGCAATCTAGTTGAGGTGGAGTATTCATTCAATGCAAGTCAAGAGGAGGACAACATCTTAGATATACCAAAAATGAGAGTTACCAAATGTTTTGTAGCTAGCTTAAGATGTAACATGTATTTGAATGAAAAACTTTTATATAAGGGATAATCTTGGTTTCCTAATGTAATGTCACAGTTTATAGACATTATGTTGAACCACAAACCTATAAATTACATTTTTATAAACAGTTTGCGATTTAGCACGATTCTTTGTAATTATATTAAGAAACCAAAGTTAATACTTATATATTATGACATCGAGTGAAAAATATCAATCTGTAAATTCATTTTGATTTGGAAATATCATCATATATTGTGAACTTGATCATGCCATTGCCATGATGTTGTGATGAAATTCTTACGTTTACTTCTGCCCTAATGTAATTATCCTATTTAACCCTTCCATGACTGGAGCTTCCTGAAATTTTGCGAAAACCCTGTGCCAATGCATTTTCTTACATATGCATAGGGAGCCGCGCATATATAAGAGGAAGCATTGGCCTAACAATATTTACCTTGATCTTGTAAGCATTCTCTTATATATGCAAGTCTCCCTATGGGAATGCACTATAGCACAGGATCTTTAATGCTTCACCAGCGCAACTCCCATCATGAAAGGGTTATACACATTAGCATTTTGGAAACCAACGGAAAAATGTTATAGAATATAAAGTGGATGTAATTATTATATAACAAAAGAAGTCCAGATGTCTGTGTGTCCGGATGTCAGTAACCGCAGTGGGGGGAAATCTGTCTATCCTGGGAGGAATCTCCGTCTATCAAAGTATCCTGGGGGAATCCGTCTGTCCATGTGTCCTGGGGGAAATCTGTCTGTCCATGTATCCTGGGGGAATCTGTCTGTCCATGTGTCCTGGGGGTAATTCGCTGTCCATGTGTCCTGGGGGGAATCTAGGTCTGCCCATGTGTCCTGGGGAATCCGTCTATACATGTGTCCTGGGGGAATCTATCTATCATGGGGGTGATCTGTATATCCATATAGCCTGGGGGAAATCTGTCTGTCCATGTGTCCTGGTGGTATCCTTCTATCCATTGTGGATTGGGGGGATCTGTCTGTACATGTGCCATGGGGGAATCTGTCTATACATGTATCCTTGGGGAATCTGTCTATCCATGTGTCCTGGGGGAATCCGTCTATCCAAGCATCCTGGGGGGGGATCTGTCTCTCCATGTGTCCTGGGGGTATCCGTCTGTCCAGGGAGAAATCTATCTATCCATGTGTCCTGGGTGGAATCTGTCTATCATGGGAGGAAAATCTGTCTATCCATGTGTCCTGTCCATGTGGACTGATGTCAGTGAACGTGAATTTACATTTGTCTGAGCTTAATAGCCCCAGAACATTCATGCAAAATACGTCTTACCTTTATCAATATCATACCAACCTTGTTGTGATTTACTATGAGTATAAATGTATCTAACTTGCCATCGCATCTGCAGAACCACGGTGGCCTCTTGGTGTGCATTGTATGGGAATGAATGCACCTTACCTTTATCAATATCATATCAGCCTCTTTGTGATTTAGTACGAGTATAAATGTATCTGACTTGTTCGGGCATCACATCTGCAGAACCATGGCAGTCTCTTGTTGTGATTTAGTATGAGTATAAGTGTATCTAACTTGTTTGGGAATCACATCTGCTGAACCATGGCGGCCTCTTGTTGTGCATTGTCTGAGAATGAATGCAACTTACCTTAATGAATATCATATCAGTCTCTTGTTGTGATTTAGTATGAGTATAAATGTATCTAACTTGTTTGGGCATCACATCTGCTGAACCACGGCGGCCTCTTGTTGTGCATTGTCTGAGAATGAATGCATCTTACTTTCATGAATATCATATCAGTCTCTTGTTGTGATTTAGTATGAGTATAAATGTATCTAACTGGTATGGGCATCACATCTATGGAACCGCTGTGGCCTCTTTTTATTATTTAGTATATTTATGAATGTATCTTACTTCTGAGCATCAAATATTAAACCACAGTTGTTATGACTGAGTATGAATGTCAAACCCATATGGGCATCCTATCTACGGAACCATGGCGGCCTCTTGTTAGTATGAGTATGAATGTAACTAACCTGTATGTTATATAAATAGGATTTATTTATTTATTAAACTTATCAAACGCAATTTCAATCTATAAATTTTGTCATTCCCTCGAAGCCCCACACCAAATATGAGCCCATTCAGTTCTGGAGAGACCTTTTAAGAATGGAAATAGTTATGTCGCTGGTTATGCCTTATTTGACATGGTGACCCTTTTTTAACAAATCTGTATCCCAGTCACATAGGGACCATAACGCCAAATATGACCAACTCAATCTTCAGGTGCTGGAGACCTATGAAGAATTGCTATGGATGGAAAATCCCTAGTCACCCTAAGAACCTCCATACAAAATATGAGTTAATTACCCCCGATGGTTCTTGAGAAGATGCTTTAGAATTTACTATGGAGGGAAGTAGGTATGTCACTGGCCCCGCACTTTTTAGCTCAACTTACTTTTGTAAGTTTGAGCTATTGCCATGGTTTGGCGTCCGTCGTCCGTGTGTGCGAGTGTCCGTCAACAATTTCCTTTGGCGCGGGCTACAGGTCGTACCTTTGGTCTGATCTTTATGAAATTTGTCATGAATGAGTCATTTTGGGGTCATTCGTCCAAAAAACATGGCCACTGGCAGCCATCTTGGATTTCAAGATTCAATCCATTGGGCGCGGGCTACAGGTCGTACTGTTCGTCTGATCATGAAATTTGTCATGGGTGTTAATAATGATATGTAGATGGGAACGAGTCATTTTGGGGTCGTTCGGACGAAAAACATGGCCGGCAGCCATCTTGGATTTTACTCTTTGCATGACTAAATCCTTTGGCGCGGGCTACAGGTTGTACCTTGGTCTAATATTTATGAAATTTGTCACGAATGTTGACATTGGCATGTAGATGGGAATGAGTCATTTTGGGGTCATTCGGCCAAAAAACATGGCCGCTGGCAGCCATCTTGGATTTCAAGATTTAATCCATTGGCGCGGGCTACAGGTCATACTGTTCGTCTGATCATCATGAAATTTGTCATGGATGTTAATAATGACATGTAGATGGGAACGAGTGATTTTGGGGTCGTTCGGCCAAAAAACATGGCTGCCAGCAGCCATCTTGGATTTTACTCTTTGCATGACTAAATCCTTTGGCGCGGGCTACAGGTCGTTGTTTTGGTCGGAAGTTTATGAAATTTGTAATGGATGTTAACACTGTCATGTAGATGGGAACGAGTGATTTTGGAGTTGTTCGGCCAAAAAACATGGCCGCCAGCAGCCATCTTGGATTTTACTCTTTGCATGACTAAATCCTTTGGCGCGGGCTACAGGTTGTACCTTTGGTCTAATCTTTATGAAATTTGTCATGAATGTTGACATTGACATGTAGATGGGAACGAATCATTGTGGGGTCATTCGGCCAAAAAACATGGCCGCTGGCGGCCATCTTAGATTTCAAAATTCAATCCATTGGCGCGGGCTACAGGTCGTACTGTTCGTCTGGTCATCATGAAATTTGTCATGGATGTTAATATTGACATGTAGATGGGAACGAGTCATTTTGGGGTTGTTTGGCCAATAAACATGGCCGCCAGCAGCCATCTTGGATTTTACTCTTTGCATGACTAAATCCTTTGGCGCGGGCTACAGGTTGTACCTTTGGTCTAATCTTTATGAAATTTGTCATGAATGTTAACATTGACATGTAGATGGGAACGAATCATTGTGGGGTCATTCGGCCAAAAAACATGGCCGCTGGCGGCCATCTTAGATTTCAAAAATCAATCTATTGGCGCGGGCTACAGGTCGTCTGATCATCATGAAATTTGTCATGGATGTTAATATTGACATGCAGATGGGAACGAGTGATTTTGGAGTTGTTCGGCCAAAAAAGCATGGCCGCCAGCAGCCATCTTGGATTTTACTCTTTGCATGACTAAATCCTTTGGTGCGGGCTACAGGTCGTAGCTTTGGTCAGATGGTCATGAAATTTGTCGTGAATTATAACAATGACATGTAGATGGGAACGAGTCGTTTTGGGGTCATTCGGTCAAAAAACAAGGCCACCAGCATTTTACTCTTTGCATGACTAAATCCTTTGGCGTGGGCTACAGGTCATACCTTTAGTCTGATCTTTATGAAATTTGTCATGAATGTTGACATTGACATGTAGATGGGAACGAATCATTGTGGGGTCATTCGGCCAAAAAACATGGCTGCCAGTGGCCATCTTGGATTTCAGAATTCAATCCATTGGCGCGGTCTACAGGTTGTACTGTTCGTCTGATCATCATGAAATTTGCAGGTCGTAGCTTTGGTCAGATCTTCATAAAATTTGTCATGGATGTTAACAATTATACGTAGATGGGAAACGAGTCCTTTTGGGGTCAATTGGCAAAAAAAAATGGCCACCAGCAGCCATCTTGTATTTTACTCTTTGCATCACTAAATCCTTTGGCACAGGTTAGACATTTCAATTAGCACCTTTCCTATTCCTCCATTTACTGTCAACCATTAAATTATTCCCCTACCTAAGTTGAGCTACAGTGTCATTGACACTTTCATTTTAAAAAAAGGGGGCATACTGTTTTGCACCTGTCCATCCGTCTGTGCGTCCTGTGTCCGTAGTTTTATTTGGATTTTCCATTCTAGAGTTATTCATCTTTGTTTATCTGGAAATAGTGGCTTTTTGGTCCGTCTGGTGTCTGTTCATGTTGTAACTTCATCAGTTGTGCTGGGATCTCAACCAAATTTGGTGTGGATGTTCACAACTATGAGGACATTAAATAGAGGGTTCCATCGTTTTGTTCGGATTTTCCATTCTAGAGTTATTCATCTTTGTTTATCTTGAAATGTTGGATTTTTGGTCCATCTAGTGTCTGTTCATGTCATAACCTGAACAGTAGTGCTCGGATCTTAATGAAATTTTGTATGGATGTTCACTACTATGAGGGCATTCAATAGAGGGTTCCATCGTTTTGTTCGGATTTTCCATTCTAGAGTTATACATCTTTGTTCATCTGGAAATGTTGACTTTTTTGTTCGTCTGGTGTCTGTTCATGTCGTAACTTCGACAGTTGTACTGGGATCTCAATGGGATTTGGTATGGATGTTCACTACTATAAGGACATTAAAAAGAGGGTTCCATCGTTTTGTTCCGCTTTTCCATTCTAGAGTTATTCATCTTTGTTCATCTGGAAATGTTGGCTTTTTGGTCCGTCTGGTGTCTGTTCATGTCGTAACTTCAACAATTGTGCTGGGATCTCAATGGAATTTGGTATGGATATTCACTGCTATGAGGACATTCAATAGAGGGTTACATTGTTCTGTTCTGCTTTTCCATTCTAGAGTAATTCATCTTTGTTTATCTGGAAATGTTGGCTGTTTGATCCATCCGATGTCTGTTCAGCTCATAACTTGAACAGTAATGCTCGGATCTCAATGAAATTTTGTATGGATGTTCACCACTATGAGGACATTTAATGGCACATTCAAATGTTTGTTTTGTTTTTATTGTTCTATAGTTACTCATCTTTGTTTATATGAAGATGCTGATTTCTGGGTCCATATGTCTGAGTATAGCCATCATAAGTTATAGATGTGCCCACACTAGGCGGTATGCCACGAGGGGGTATGCACCGGACGACAGTCCATCTCTTGTTAAATTTGTCATGAATGTTGACATTGACATGTAGATGGGAACGAGTAATTTTGGGGTCATTCGGCAAAAAAACATGGCTGCTAGTGGCCATCTTGGATTTCAAAATTCAATCCATTGGCGCGGTCTACTGTTCGTCTGATCATCATGAAATTTGTAGGTCGTAACTTTGGTCAGATCTTCATAAAATTTGTCATGGATGTTAACAATGACACGTAGATGGGAACGACTCCTTTTGGGGGTAAATTGGCCGAAAAACATGGCCGCCAGCAGCCATTTTGGATTTTACTCTTTGTATGACTAAATCCTTTGACGTAGGTTAGACATTTCAATTAGCACCTTTCCTATTCCTCCATTTACTGTCAACCATTAAATTATTCCCCTACCTAAGTTGAGCTACAGTGTCATTGACACTTTCATTTGATTTGGTGACCTCAATCCCAGTCACCAAATATGACTAAATTCTGGCTTGCAGTTCTGGAGAAAAAGATGTTGACCGACACGATGGTGTATCTGTATTGTAGTGAAGTTCCCTCCATTATTTGTCGAGACACTGCTGTAAGCATGAATCATAAGACGCGTGTAATCTGACAATAACGGGCCAATGCTTGACACGAATTTTTATATTTTTTATATTATGCTTGTATATTATCCATTGATTTCCATATCATGTTATATGTATGTTTTCTTTATTTTCTGTATGTGTACATGTACATGTATATTGCCATACCCGAATGTATTTGTTTGTGGTCGTGCAATAAAGATCTATCTACATGTATGTTGATCCTTTTATGAAGCCTTAGTATATAACATGCCACATAGCCAAGGGTAGGTCCAATGGGCTATTTTCGCCAGTGCATGGAATTTTTGGGAGGTACGTGTCCTGGTGCCATTTTTCTCGAGGCACCTGCAGATTTCGCACTGAATATTGCTAACATGCATGTAAATACAGCAGTCTACATGTTTTACATTTGTAATACTCAAACTTATACAACTATTTTAACTGTGGGTTGAAATTAGTTCAATTTGGTATTCCATGTATTATGTATAGCCATGCAAGGGGCAAATCCAACATTCCGAGACATGGGCCTCCTGACCTATTTTTCGCCATGCAGAGCAAACAATTTCTGCGCCATTTTGAGTAACGGAAAATATCTTGCCCGGCGCCAAGTTTTGGGCGCCCGAAGTTTCAACACTGAATATTTCTATCGAAAATAAATAATGCAATTCTCACAGTGGAGTCAAAATTTATACAATTCCATTTATATATAACAAAGAGCATATGATGATAAACATGAGTCGACTACACTCTATTATACAATGTTGTCCGATCATTCGATAGTACTATATATCCAATCATCAGACCATCGAATGCTCAGACTAACGCACTGGCGGCAGTACATGTATCATCATAAAGAGATTCACTGGACTGAGTGGCCATACCGGTATCAATTTGCTCACTTGGTAACGATAATAAGTGATCGTCCGAAAATAATGTAAATATTATCCATAAATGAATTAAATTAACATTTAACCAATTAAGTGTGCATTTGTTGTGTCCATCTCTGCTATAAAATAATGAAACATTATCTTAAGCAATAATGAAGCCAGTAAGCAATCACATTCACGCAACTGAAGTTCGACATACATGAATTTTGCTAGATAAGTTACATCAGCTGTGCACTGTTTCGGTGGTCTATAAAGCATAGCTCAGTCTATAACAGTATTTGTGCATGTGGTCTTTCGTTGGCTTCATAATCTATCTTCGAGAAAAAGCAAAGGTGTCCGTTGAGAATGCAACTGGTGCCAATGATTCGTTACAATTCGAATCAGTACAGCTGATTTTGCATCGAATCAAATCAGACAAAATATTCCGAATCGAATTGATTCACAGGGCCCTACATTAAGCTTTATATATATCGCCTCGGTTATTAACCCTTTAAAAAGCCCCACATAGACTGTAGCAGACGATACCCTGTGTGAGGCTCCCTGTGGGAGGCTCCCTGTGGGTTAAACATTAAACTGTTTGGCCCAATGAAATTTTCTTTGGCCATTTTCCAAAATAAATGGCCACCGACAGCAAGAACCCTGTTTCCATGCGAATATATTTCACATATAATTTATCAATCTACAGTATTAATCGACGGAACGTTTTTGAACTTTTGAAAACTAAAATAACTTGGGTTTTTCCAGGGTGGCGATTGGACGCTCACTAACTCACTCATTGACGATTAATAAGTTGATTGGAAATTTAAATATGGTCTCATTCAGTATATCTGAAAATTTGACAGGTACCATTTTGAAATGACCAACATTTGGTGCCTGTCATTTTGACAGTCAGTAGAAAAAACATTATTTTGAGCCTTGATTTTGATACCAGGAACAGGGCAGAAATTTGACAAATGTTAAAGTAACAAGACATACAGAGATCAACAGAAACTTCTATATTTCTCAATATATATAAAATATCTGTTAAATATTACAAACTGAATATATGGATAATAAGAATTTGTCCATCTTTTAATTGGATATAACTTTCAATCACAGTTGTTGGAAATTCTTATCACAATCGGCCAGTAAATAAATTCACATACCATTACTTTAAAAATAATATAGACAAGTATGGAAAGCTTCTGTGTGAGATTGACGTGTCGCCATCTGAGATTGCGACGTCATAACCATAGTATTGCTTGTTATTAGTATAGGATGTGACCAAGCCTGAGTTTAGTGTGCCTGTCATTTGCAGAATGAGGTCCTCAGAGGGTGAAATGAGGTCCCCAGAGGGTGAATTTAGTGATGCTGGCCTGCTATACCTCATTCTGCATGGCCTCATCTGCTATGGGAGACATATACTCAGATTGAAGTTCCCAAATAGTGAATATTGTTATATGCACCCATTGGGAACCTCAATTATGTGGGATAGCGTCACTAAATTCACCTTCAGCCAATGACAGAAGCACTAAACTCAGGCTTGGTTATGACACAGGGAAGGCCGCCCGTAACTTTAATGATGATCTAACTCTTCCCAGAAAGTTTAATACACATTCCGGGGTATAAAATAATAGATATCAATAGAGTAGTTTTAACAATTAATATTTATTTTATATAGTCAGTTTTCAGAGTAGGCTGGTCGTCAGAGGGTTAGACCCGGAATAAATATGTAATGAAGTCATAAATTCATAAAAACTACCACACACTTTGTGGCAAAACATTACTTCGCATGTTGCATGCACGAAATTATTATGTTTGGATGCATTCTAAAACCAGAACTTTAAAGACTTAAGTCATTAGGTTTAATCCCACCCATCAGATGGATTTGTTTTAATGATATGTGTACCTTTAATGATATTTAACAATACTTTTTTCATTTCTAGTTGGTTTTCCGATATGTTGCTTTCGTCATAGCATGGCTTGGAGTGACGGCCAATATTGACAGCCATTTCATGGCCACAATTGCATTAGTTTCTGTCCTTGTCACTCTATTCACCCCTGTATTCTAATTTCACAAAAACTGCATATATATCGATTGGAGGAGTAAGGCTTTCTGTTGATGCCGAAGACAGATATTGTTGAAAAACCAACTTGCCAAGGCCGAAAAAAGGGTATTTTTAAAATTGCTGTAAAAATG
Source organism: Siphonodentalium dalli (assembly GCA_032622095.1). Taxonomy (NCBI): domain Eukaryota; kingdom Metazoa; phylum Mollusca; class Scaphopoda; order Gadilida; family Siphonodentaliidae; genus Siphonodentalium; species Siphonodentalium dalli. The sequence goes on from CP136069.1 coordinate 2,371,650, forward strand.
TTTGCTCAATGTGGATTTTAGCGGATTTTGGATATGTTATAGAGGAGATATTCCTGCTTCAAATGACGCCAAAATACCTTCATTACAAATTTATCAAGGGTAGGCACCTAGTTTTGGGTTTGACGACCAGCCTAGAGCTATTTAAATAATCTTCACAAAAAAGTTCAGAGCATACCAAAAGCATAACAAGAAGGACAACTCTATCTTGTTAACCAGCATCCATCAAGGCAAATTGTATTTCAACTATGGATCTACCACGATCTTACGATTTCATCTGTATTTTATTCACGAAATAACTGTTTGTAGTCTTCAAATTGGGATTGTTGTTGTTGTAATTGTGCCCCAGAAGAGATAGACCATCTATAAAGTGATATTTATTGGTGGATTTTGATAATAAAATTTCCAGCAACTGTTCCAATGGTCATGTCAGTTGATTGCAATGTTGTATGATTATCAGTCGGTTAATGCAGTGCTCAAACCAACATTGAATGATTATTTCGAAACTGCTAGTGTTGTGAAACTGCTAAAAGCATCAATGGATTTAAAGATGCATAATCCGAATAACAGTAATGCCCTAAATAATCGACTCCTTAACAACAGCAGAATTATGGGTAATTTTTCAGGATTTAGTTGGAAATATGGCTTGTTGCCATTCATTGGAAAGCCCTCACTCTCAATTACCCATAAATCTGCTGTGGTTAAGGAGTCGATTATTTAGGGCAATTCTGTAACACTCACAAATTACTATTTCACTGGCTTCAGCTGGTTTCGGGGGTAAAAGATATTTGATTTGAGTCGAGGAAACCACCCATCAAAGCTCAGTGTGATCAGATACCGAGTTTTGAAATCTATTACTTTTCACCACCAGTAATTTTTAGTGGCCTGGTAAAAAGTTGACGAGAAGACGGTCTCGAACCAAGTTGCAGATGAAGATGGATAACTCTAAAATCAAGTTAGATATTTCATTTCATTTTGTTGAACAAAACGTTGAAAAATAACAGGTTTTGGGAAATTTTATATTATATTTAATTGTGGTTAGCATTATTTTTGGGCAATCTATCCATTCTGATAACTGAAGCGGCATTTCAAAAACATTTTGTTGTTGCTGGAATCTGATGATATGGGGACCATCCAAACGGATTGAGTACCTTTAAGGTGTTGTTCCTAACAATCGATCATCGCAATAAAGATTATTCGGATATGTTAACCAATCAACTACCAGTATTTTATGAGGTGATATGATATGTTAACCAAGCCAGTATCTGATAGCATATGATTAAATTATTGATCAATTCTGTTTCCTCCAATTTCCATTTTCAATGAGATTTAACAATTAAATTATCAATGAATATATACAAATATATATATACGGTAGACGACTCTCTTTAGTGCATGCTTCCATCTGTGTGAGGCTCTATGTGGGTTAAACGCTCAACTTCAGCGATATCATTGGCTCATTCATTAGAGAGCCCCACATAAACTTGAGCAGATGACACTCCATAGAGCATGCTTCCATCTGTGTGAGGCTCCATATGGGTTAAACATTAAACTTTTTATCTTATTAATCGCCTCGATTAATAGAGAACCCCACATAAACTGGAGCAGACGACATACTTCCATCTGTGTGAGGTTCCCTGTGGGTTAAACACTAAAGTTTACATATTGCCTCTGTTCAGAGAGCCCCACACAGACTGGAGCAGACAACACTCCATTGTATTCTTCCATCTGTGTGAGGCTCCCTGTGGGTTACCTATAAAATATTCATGAGTCATTTCACTTATCGGAGTGGGTGCAAGTCTGGATAATGGTATGTCTGTCATTTGCAGAATGAGGTCTCCAGAGGGTGAATTTAGTGAAACTGCCGCACAGAGTGGGCTAGCATCACCAAATTCACCTCTGGGAACCTCATTTTCCTTATCTTCTGCCTAAGCAAAATGAGGGCCCCCAGAGGGTGAATTTAGTGATACTAGCCCATCTTGTGGGATAGCGTCACTAAATTCACCATCTGGGGGACCTCATTCTGCAAAAAACAGACACACAATTATGTCCCCTGGGACTGTTGTGGTTCTCTCTCAATAAGTTTGTAAAAATCGAACTTTAGACCGATTCTACACATGGTTTCCATACAAGAACAGTCTTTTGACCAATATTTGTAAGAGATATGGATGCAAGTTAGTCCAAAATTTTAATGCGTGCAACTCGAAAAGTGTTCCACACAAAATGTCTGACAAACTTGACACATACTCCATGGAATGCAAATAAATCAACATCCAGTTCTTAAGTGACAATACTGACTGGGTGAGACTCCCAGCTGTCCACAGAAACTCCCATGTAAGCGACCGGTGTGCATACTGATTATAGTGTGGTCCATTTCCATGGAGATAATGAATCATAAATTGACGCACATGATAGCATTGTAAAATCTTGCCTGGTTAAGACATCAGGCACTCACATCTGTCCACAGAAACTCCACTGTAAGCAATCTGTATGCCGATTATAGTGTGATCCGTTTCCATGGAGACATGGAATCATATGTTGACTAGAACATAAGAGTTATTCACCAGGTACGTTTCAACATGCACACTCTGCTATAACCAATCGGCCTATACACTAATACTGATTATAATGTGATCCGTTTCCATTGAGATACAAATCACTTTATATTGTGATCAGTTTCCAAGGAGACCCAAGTCATTTTGTAGAGTGCTCCATTTCCATGGCGATGGCAGATCATACTTTGAGGACCATCTTGCCTGAAGCAGCGGCAGTTTGAATGATATCGACATGCGCCTGGGAGGCACTCTCCAGCGCGTACACAGGTCCGACATGTGGGCGGAGCCAACCAGCCGTCAATCCATCCTCTATGTATTTGTTCAATTCTTTGAACTCTTCCTGTAATTTAATAAATGTCATTGAATGGAGCCTCATGGAGATAAATACATGCCTTCATTTCACAAACCAAATTATATAGAGAGTAATAATTGGTCCCGAGAATTATGCTAAATAATTCACAAGAGGCGTGACACGTCAGTAAGAAATGAGTGTGCATTAGCGCACGAGTTTCTTACCCAAACATCTCTCGCTTCGAGTGAATTATTGAACATAACTCTCAGAACTAATTGATTACTCTATATATTACACTTGTACATCAATTTTGTTCGCCAAATATGATTAAAACACACAGAATTAATGCATGAAAGTCCAGATGTGGAGAAAGATCAACCATAAAAAATTCAGTCTAGATCAGTAAGCGACGTAACGTCAATGACGTCACGGGAAATGACATAATTCACTATAGTCCAAGTCTTCTTGTACTAAAACCAGCTAAGATATTGGGATGGCGATTTGCTGTTTTTAGTCCAAGCCCGCTTGTATACCATTCCTATCACACGAGTTACGCCCACGATCTGTGGCGGGAATTTGTGGTGTATTTTACTCGATTTACCTAGAAAATCAATACATGATGCTATATACATCGGAAAGGCTTACATCTTATGGTCATAATGGTGTATAATAATCTAACTTTAATGTTAAATTACACATAGAATATTCCGGTTGATTGCCACAAACATCGATTTGTTTCTCTGTTTGTTTACGTTTTAACCGAAAGCCGAAGTGGTCCGAATAAGTTCGGCATAATCCGCTGTTTGTTCTGGGAATTCTACTTTCCGTTTCTATATATAGCGCGGGTTTTCCGAACAAAAATGGCGAAAACCGATCGCCCGAAAGTCCAGTTTTCTATGTGCTTTCAGAACAATTCCCGCACTAAAAACTTAATGACATAATGGAGGATCAGAACGGTAGTTTTGTTGACAATTTTCGCAAGCAACTTGTCAAAATTGGAGCAAATTAGAACTCTTGTGTCTGACTTGCCATGCGTGTGATGTGCATTTTGACATCTGTGTTGATAAAATAATCGGAGAACCGAATCACACAGTTACGAAATATAGTTCTTCCGTTTTAGTGGGACTTTTCAAACTTAAGGTTAAAAATTTATACAAATTTGATTTGATTTTTTGTGTGCTTAACAAGAGCAGTATATTGCCCTGTTCGCTTAGTATATATCTTAATTTCGCGGAAGTCCACCAAATATGGGTGAAATGTAGCACCATATAAGGCATATTATATCTAATGCTCGTAACTTGTGTTTACACTGTCTTAAACGTTGAGAGGGTTCTAATTCCCGTAATTTATTTAGTGTATTACATTTATATCTCCAATGTTTAATTAATCTATTTATTATTTTATTTATTGACATACATAATTACGATTACAATGGAGAATTCATCGTAATGTGCGCTGTTGTCCAAAATCTACGGAATATTTTCAACGGAAAATGCCGAACACAGTTCGCGAGGTCAACCGAGTTCGCATACTTTTAAAAAATTGTAAACATTGAGGTAAATGTCTCTTTTCGCATTAAATTACCGTTTTAAATTCACAACTGATGTGGGTTTCAGATAAAATAGCATGTCTTCTGCAGAAAATATCCGTTTATTGTCGCAATTGTGATATTTTATTTCATATAATTGTGGTTTTATTTGAGCGGGTCACTAACGCTTAAGCTCTGTCATAAGAGAGCATATAGGACGGGCTTGGACTAAAAACAGCAAATCGCCATCCCAATATCTTAGCTGGTTTTTGTACAAGAAGACTTGGACTAAATTCACTAGTGACATTACCATTTTTAATTAACAGCGTAGGAGTGTAATAAATTATAATCATCCCTCCATGACCTCAATGATACATGAAACCATGGGCAACAGGATGGGGTGGGTCTGATTAGAACAAGAGGTTGCACTGGGATACCCCCGATGTGCAAATTCAAATGTGGGCATTGCCGACGCCATCAACTAAGAGGGACCTCCACAATTGTCTCCTCCATTCAAAAAATGGTTCTAAAACATCAGCAGAAGAGCCGGATGCCACAAATTGTGAAAAATTGACAAACTAAGAGCCGTAAATCATGCCCAAAAAATTGGATGAGCCTTTTTCCTCACTGATTTGAGATGTTGTGGCAAGGAGCAGAGTAATTTCCAGGCCAGTTTTGGTACGTGTACCAGGTATGGGATCCCAAACTCCAGGCGCCCAAAAAACAGTTAGAAATGGAATAAAAATACTCAGATAATTTGTTTTTGACCATTACTACTAAAAAACAAACAACAACTAACACTAAATCATCAAATAAAGCAAAAAATTGTATTTAATGGCAGTACTAGGGGGAGGCCACCCCATACCCTCCCCCAACTTAGGGCTGCAGCCTTTGGATATGACTTTGGCATATAAAACAGGAGTCCCCAAATAATTACTGGAAACTGCACTGGCAAGGAGCTTGAATAACAACAATTATTGAAATCTGTTAATCTGTTTCCTAGATAGGCTATATATCTGATTCTGTGATGTCACCAACTTTTTAGATAATACGACATCAAAATATTTAATTTAGGAATATAGGAAACAACTTTTGTCGAACAGTGGAGCAGTGGGCTCAAAGCACTAACCATAAAATCTATTTACTGTTTCTTTCAATCACTGGTATTCCAAATTAGTGGAATTGTGCGTTGGCCTCTTATTTAGAATATATGGCATATAAAAGTGAGCAAATCATAATTGTTTTTTTCGAATGATCATGGCTACAGTAATGCTCTAAATAATCGACTCCTTAACCACAGCAGAATTATGGGTAACTTTTCAGGATTTAGTCAGAAATATGGCTTGTTGCCATTCATCGGAAAGCTCTCACTGCTGTGGTTAAGGGGTCGATTATTTAGAGCATTACTGTGTAATGAATTTATAATGGTCCAGTAGTGGATCAAATTCTCGGAACCTCTCCATCAGAAAGTTTAATGTTCACAACAAACGGGTTATGTCCCAAATGTAATTTGGGTATTTGACATAAAATAAAACTTGACCAACATTTCTACTATAGCCCTACAAGCGCAGATTTTATTAAGGATTTGATAATCCATAGATGTCCTAATATTTCTTGAATCGATAGGAAATGCATAATTATGAACAAAGCAGAAGATACATTCAGGTTGATGCGAATTCAATCAATGGGGAAAGTTACATGATGACCTTGTTCGTTGCCTTTCATTGAAATCGACATGATGATCTATATGAATGAAATGAACATTATGACATGGACATGATTCTCCATCTAGTATCTCAAATGGAGAGCTCCACCAGCGTCAAAAATATAATAGTTAATTTCATTAAAAGGCTCCCAGTTCCCCTCTCGACAACCTAGAACTAGCTTCACTTTTGCACACTTAGATGTCGGTAGTTTATACTCTATTATAATTTGTACCAAACAAACAGAACTTGTATGTGTACATTATGAATCTTGACTCAAATGGCGCCACTTTTGACATCTATAAACCATACCAAGATTCCTCATATCATGGAGATGATTATGTATAAGTTTGGTGGAAATCAGCGACAATTTTTTTCTGCCCCTCCCCCGTTTGTTCCCCTGACAACAGCATCACTTTAGAAAATTCTAACCTGCACCATTATCTTTCTCGTAAAAAGGTACCCCAAATAGACCCCTCTGTTGTTATCTAGATGGTCCCCTGTGAATTTCTATAGAACACATACAGACAGACAGACATTCGCAAATATATATATAAGATAATAATTTGTACCAACAAACAGATACTTATGAACCCCTGGGTAAATGATAAAAACCCCACAAAATAAGGCTTATAGTTCATCATGTCAGAACTAAAGTGTTCTATCTCCGTAAAAATACTATTATACAATGAGTTTCGAGACAAAACATATCATATCTTAGGATCTTGGGTGTACTCACGAAAAAAACACTTTGGAGATAGAACAATTTGCATAAAATTTTCTGTTTTTATTCCGTGCTATAGTGGTTTTTATGTTTGTCAATCATATAAAGGTGCAAAAATCCCAAATCATGCCATTTTCTGTGTTATTTTAACCAAATAATTATCATAGAGATAAGATGTTCACACCTAGGAGTGAGAAATGGTGGGAATCTATAAACTGATTCTGATCAGATTTTTGTTTAAAGCCACAGCTACATGTGAGTGATTTAATTATGGTTCGTTAATTACGGTAGCAAACGGTCAAATTATTTGTTTGAGTTATAAAGATGGTGATTGTGTCATCTGATAATTAGGGGATAGAGAAATAAACTATAAAAGGAAAAGAAACTTTCCAGAGAAGATGAGGCCTAAGCAGAATGCAAATGTGCGGCACCATATTTAAAAACAGACCAGCCTACATACTGACCTGGTTTGACATCATCACGCTGACGCCAGTCACAATGCCTTCCTTAGCCATTATAGATCGTGGACTGATTTCTATCGGACCTCTGGCACCAACGATCTGGAAATTAAAACTTTTGGTATATTATCCCTTTCTGCACAGAATGGCTTGAAATAATTCTTTTGGAGGGCTGTTCATGCAAAATCAGCAGACAACAGACAGATGAACTTATAATACAAATGCTGAAGGATTACTGTTCAGATAATAAGTTCAACTTATCTGAACCTTTCCTAAAGGATAACGACTCATCTGTGAGTATTTAGTAAGGATGGATTAAAGACATATTATGTACTTGTTCGGGTGCATGAAACTGATAAGTTAGTATCCAGGTGCTATGCCAACTGGAGGAATAGATCATTCTACTAACATCACCGAAAATTTCAAGCAAATCGACCGTACCACTCCATAGAAAACATTGTCTGAACTACGCTAAATTGTAAATACTGATAATTTACTACTCGAATCGGGACGTTTCTATCAGCGATAAACTAACGAAAACAATTTCACCATCGGCAGTCAATGCATTTAAATAATAAAGAAGAATGTCGGTGTGTGTTGTCAATTAAGATATAATATTTGTAAAATAACTACTTTGAACAAGATTATTCTCAATTTCTATTTGATCACCCTACCGGAGTGTTTCACATCACTTTAAAGATATCCTGTCCGATTTTACACAGTAAAACTAGGATCCTGCGAATATTCGATGTTCAATTCATTATTCCACTCGGTCCCAATATTTGATTGCAATATGTTCAGGTAAACCCTATCATTCTCCATTACTTAAATTTTTGTGATTGTGATACAGATGGAAAATTATCACGCTAATCGCAGGTTCCGTGAAAAGTCTGAACAATTTTAAGCATCAACCAGACGGTCAACATTAGGTTTCAGAGAACAGGAATAATGAACAATTTATTCAGACAGGCAGGCAAGGATCAACTCACAATCACAGGCTCAATTCATGGTTACAGAATGAGGTCCCCACAGGGTGAATTTAGTGACGCTATCCCACATGACCTCATCTGCTATGTGAGACATAGACTCAGATTGAATTCCCAAATGGTGAATATTTTGATGTAAACCCATTGGGAACCTCAATTATGAAATGCGTCTAAACAGAATGAGGTCCCCAGAGGGTGAATTTAGTGATGCTAGCCTGCTATGCAAGATAGCGTCACTAAATTCGCCCTCTGGGAACCTCATTCTGCAAAATGACAGACACACTAAACTCAGGCTTGGTCAGTAATGTATGACATCCATCTCAAACCTCGCTGATAAAGTTTAATATTTAACCCACAGGGAGCCTCACACAGATGGGAGCATGCACTACAAGTGTCATCTGCTCCAGTCTATCTGGGGCTCTCTATGGGTTAGACACTCATAACTATATCAGGCTTGTTCACAACATAGCATGAGATTTGAACAGCTTATGACAACATGTATGTACATGGGATGTGACCACACACAGAAGTTCATGGTAATCACCATGGTCATGTGACCTCTTCAAAATGTAGGTGTAAATAACACATTTTGGCTGGGTATGGGTCCCTCCCTGAAGTATGTCAACCAGTGAAGGCAAACCCTTGCGAAAAGAAATCCGAGCTTTTTTTTAAAAAGTTTGGGAATCCTAGGAATTCATAGGATTTCCAAGGTTTGAACCAAGCTTTTTGAATGAAAAAATGTCTCAGTGTTGACCAAACCTTGGTAAAGCTAAGTAAAGCTTGGATCTAAATTTTACCAAACTTTACCAAGCTTTACCACGGTTGTCGCATAAAGTGAAACCTTGGAAAAAGCTTGGAAATCCTTGTCTCAGTGTTGACCAAACCTTGGTAAAGCTAAGTAAAGCTTGGATCTTAACTTTACCAAGGTTGTCACATGAAGGGGAACCTTGTAAAAGCTTGGAAATCCTTGGAAAAGCTTGGTAAAGCTTAGTCGCAAGTCACATGACTGGGTCACATGACTATGCAGACGTCACTGTTGTCTGTGGCAGACATTTTGAATCAACTGTTGCAGTGAGTTTAAATTTTCAGGTAATTTATTGCTTGTGTGGCCCTAATGTTTTCTATTTGACTCATAGAATATGGTTGTAGTGATATTTTTATTTATGATATTATTTTAACAATTGTTTTACCATTTTCAAGAATGACCTTAACCCTTTACCCAACAGAAGGGCCATGTGCCAATGCATTATCTTATATATGCGAGTCGACCATAGGTCGCCTCGCATATATAAGAGAATGCATTGGCTTAACACATTAAAAATTATAAAATTGTTAAAGAATGTAAGAAAAAATGGTAAAAAGTGTTAAAAAAAGATTTTTTTTAGGCCAATGCATTCTCTTATATATGCGAGGCGACCTATGGTCGACTCGCATATATAAGAGAATGCATTGGCACAGGGCATAACTGTAACTATCACAATGTGGTCAAGGAGCCGGTTCCAATGATATCCATAGTTGTATGGTTCTATTGAGACAGACCGAAGATATTTTAGGCTGTTGAAGCTTTATTTGGCCGGTTTTGGCCGGTTTGTTGGGTAAAGGGTTAAGGACCACTATCTACCTTTTCATTCCAAAGGCTTGTCTATTATTGTCTATCATCCTATACATTGTACATGGTATAACATACCATAAAGTAACATTTATCTCAATCTAAATAGAATTAAAACATTCTGATTTAAAAGTGAACTTTGAATGAATAATGGCATGGTTCAAGACTGTTGTAAATTTCAAGAGATTGTATCATTAAGGATGATGATATTGTCAAAGTTGAAGCCTTTGCAGTGCCATTAGAGTCTGAGATTTTAACCTTTTAAATACAAAACAATTTTAACCTTGGTAAAGCTTGGTAAAGCTAGGCTGCAACCTTGGTAAAGCTTAGCTGTAACCTTGGTCAAGGTTGCAACCTTGGTAAAGCTTGGTAAAGCTAGGCTGCAACCTTGATAAAGCTTGGTAAAGCTAGGCTGCAACCTTGGTAAAGCTAGGCTGCAACCATGGTAAAACTTGGTAAAGCTAGGTTGGAAACCTCGGTAAAGCTTGGTAAAGCTAGGCTGCAACCTTGGTAAAGCTTGGAAAAGATAGGTTGGAAACTTTGGTAAAGCTTGGTTGGAAACCTTGGTAAAGCTTGGTTTGTAACCTTGGGAAAGCTTGGTAAAGCTAGGCTGCAACCTTGGTAAACCTCGGAAAAGTTATGATTAAGATATTGTTAAGCTTGGAAATCCTTGGATGAGCTCGGTTGAATTTTCTGAGGTATTCCAAGGTTTTCCTAACTTGAAACGTTCCAATACCGCCCCAAGGATTTCCAAGCTTTTCCAAGTTCTCCGATCCTAGGATATCCTAGGAATTCCAAGGAATTTTCCTAACTATTCCAAGGTTTTATTTTGGTAAGTGAAGTGAGAAATAAATGCTAAGAATTACCAATTTCTGCATTATATCACCCATATATACAGAAATTGACTCATTGCCATTCATCAGAAAACTCTCACTGAGAGCTTTCTGATGAATGGCAACAAGCCATATTTCCGACTAAATCCTGAAAAATTACCCATACCAGTAATTCTGCTGTGGTTAAGGAATCGATTATTTAGGGCATTACTGTACTCATATAAACATGAATATGCATCAAATAGCCATTAGTATGGAAACCCAGATGGTTGCCACGGTCACATGACCTCTATGAGTGGCTATGAACTTGTGATGCCTATGTCTAATCACATATGAAGTTTCAACAAATTATTACAAGCAATACTTGAGATACACTATGTTACCCATGTACACACATAATGTTTTTATACATGTATGGTATACTTGGAAGTGGGGAATCTTTCCGTGGTGCTGACTGGCAGCGAAAGAGTTATTATGAGGTTTTGATGACCAGATATCGACTTTGAATAGAAAAAGAACCTCAATGCCTTCTAAGTGTATAAACCATAGATAGCCCCACATAAACTTCAGCAGACGACACTCCATAGTGCATGCTTCCATCTTTGTGAGGCTCCCTGTGGGTACATACAACTACATGAAAAAATAGATTTACTTTGTTCTTATGTTCATTATTAATAACTCTCCAGTAATTACAATTCACATGTCAAAACCATTGTTATGTAAACATTACTGTTACAGTGGAATTACAGATAAAAGTCCAATTAGTCAGGTCAGTAACATTTGAAAAGCTCAACGCATTGAAAAATATTCTGAAAATCATATTCAGTTTCTCCAAGTTCTCCTTATCAGTGATTTTAATGCATACATTTATATATTTTGGCACATTTATCCACTGCGAGTGACTTGGGTACAGTACCTTTAATTTCAGTTATCGCACATGTATGTTAACACACACTTCAGGGAGAATAAAATAATTGAGTTTACCACAACAGTTCCATGGAAGCTCATGAGATCTATGTCACTTTGTAGATTAACGTTGGACAGCATCTCAATAGTTAGATTCACACCAGATTCACCAACTTTAGCCTGAAAAAACAAGAGGCCGGTCACAATCAGCAGATGTGTAAGCCACACATTCAGCCATTTATAATATGCATCTCGATAGTTAGATTCACACCAGATTCACCAACTTTAGCCAGCAAATACAAGAGGCTGGTCACAATCAGCAGATGTGCAACCCACACATTAAACTATTTATAATAAACATCTCGATAGTTAAATTTACACCAGATTCACCAACTTTATAGCCTGAAAAAACAAGAGGCCGGTCACCACAATCGGCAGATGCGTAACACACACATTCAACCAGGGTTCTTGCTGACACTTGCCAAATTCGCCAATGGCAAAAAAAATTCACATTTGGCAAAAAAAAAATTTATTTGGCAAAAGTTTTGGCAAGTCACATTTTAATTCCTCACTAAAGTTGAAAAATATTGGTCAATCAATACCATTCATTTTAGGAAATTAGTACAATGGAATATATTAGTAGTGTTTTATATGGTTTCGGAAAAGTTCACACCTCCATTAATATGCAGTTAATTAGTATCGATGGGTGGAGGGATTACCCGTATTAAGTGTGATGGTGGTGTTTACATAGCTAAATTAATCCTCTTGTGATGTTCCATTATGATAAAGCAACGCTTCTACCATCATTGTATTGTTCGGTGATTGGTTTATTGCTGTATGATAAACCACAATAGAGATGAGAGTATAATAATTAACTAACTGCTTTTCTATCGATATCAAACCGCGAGTGTTGGAACATAAGACTTAATCAAGGTAGCAGAAAATGATACTATTAGTGATAATATTTGGCAAATTCTAAAAAAAAATTGGCAAAAAATATTTACATTTGGCAAATTATTTGGCAAAAGTCAATTTCGGTCCAGAGCGGACCCTGCATTTAACTACTTATAATATTCATCTTGACAGTCAGATTTACACCAGATTCACCAACTTTAGCCTTCAAACAAAGAGGCCGGTCACAATCAACAGACCTGTAATCTGCATAGATCATGCCATGAATCTCTAGCCTGCCTAACACCCGTAAAGATCATATTCCACCAGTATAAAACCTTGGAACTTTTTGAAGTTTTGACAGAGAACTTTATAAAGTCGAAAAAATAAAGCGGGGAATATATTTCTTAGTTATTATCTGTTACTTTCTAAATAGTTTCTGATGTCTGATTGCGTTTTAAGATGACAAATGTGTCAATGATGAGGACAAATGTTTCAATGATGAGGACAAATTGGATAATTCAAATATATTTTAATCAGGTGTCTAACATTTATTTTGTTGAGATACTCATCATTTCTATGGTTACTCATAGCTTTATCTAATCGAGATATCCATCGTTTCTATGGTTACTCATACTATTATTTCATCAAGATATCCATCGTTTCTATGGTTTTACTCATACCTTTATTTCATTGAGATATCCATCGTTTCTATGGTTTTACTCATACCTTTATTTCATTGAGATATCCATCGTTTCTATGGTTACTCAAACCTTTATTTCATCGAGATATCCATCGTTTCTATGGTTACTCATACCTTTATTTCATCGAGATATCCATCATTTCTATGATTAAACACATGATCGGCACCATTTCTTCCTACTACGTCCATCCCCATCTGGGACCCTGCTGTTGCAAACACCTCCATGCCCAGATGCTTTCCGATCTGTACGCAGGCCAATCCAACCTGAAAACATGAAAAATATTATTTGTACGCAAGCCAATTTAAAGTGATGTGAAACACTCCGGTAGGTTGAGCAAATATAGAAATGGATAATAATATTGCTTAAAGTACCGGTAGTTATTTTTACGAATATAAATCCAAATTGACAACACACACCGTCATTCTTATATATTAATTAAATAGAATGATGCTAGATGGCGAAATCTTTCCGTTAGTTTATCGCCAATTGTTGCGTCCTGAATTGAGATGTAAATATTTACAATTGAGCATAGTTCAGATGATGTTTTCTATGGAGTGGTATGGTCGATTTATTTGAAATTTTCGGTGGTGTTAGTAGAATGTAACATTCCCCAGGTTGGCATAGAGCCTGAGAACTAACTTATAAGTTTATCGCACTCGAACAAGTCCATAATATGTCTTTAACCTGCTGAAAACATAAAAAAAATATTCTGTACGCAGGCCAATCCAACCTGAAAACATGAAAAATAAAATTTTTCCTGTATAAATACCAACTAGAGGTGCGAGTGTCCCAATGTGACTAAGGATACCCCCCCCCCCCCTGTGTTTTAAAAACACTAAGATATTTCACATGTCAGTAAACATTTAGTTAAAATAATAAAATAACAGATTCCCATTGAAGTTGCACAAACCTAACCCCTAACACTAATCCTAAACCTATTGACCTAAAAATTGTATAAAATTATATATGTTGCGAAACTTTTCTAAGTCGAAAAAGGGGGATAACTCCACCAAAAAAAGTCCGACAGATGTCATAATCACAGGTGCACAGGTTCCCATGGTGGTTGATGTCTGCGCCAAGTTTTACAGAAAACCATAAAAAAAACTCCAAACAAATTTGTGTCAACAGACAACGGATGGACGACAGACAATAGATGGCTAAACTGATTCCAGTATACCCCCCCCCCCCCCCCCGCACCCAACAATTTTTTTGCAGGGGGGTATAATTAAATATGGTCGGATATGACAAATACATTGCATATCTCTCTATCTTATGACAGCATTTCTGTTCAGTGACATTATGCAGCCTGTGTTTATGGATAGAGTCGGATATTTTGATAACCATTGGCTGCGATTTGGGAAAAGAATTATTGCGATGCCCAGCCGGCACGAAAAAATTAACTGGGTGTATGGCGGTCATGAGAATTATCGCGGTGTATGGTGATCGCAAAACAAATCGTACATCCTGATATATAGAATCGTACATCCTGTTTATATATAGAATCGTACATCATGATATATAGAATCGTACATCCTGTTTATATATAGAATCGTACATCATGATATATAGAATCGTACATCCTGATATATAGAATCGTACATCCTGTTTATATATAGAATCATACATCATGGTAAAACAAATTAAAGCGACTATAATTTACTTGGCTACTGCATTTAAAAAGATATGTCAAAATCTAGCTTTTGCGGAGATACCACTTGACCGCGGTTGACTGGTGGTATGACTGCGGTCATTTCCGGCCTATAACCTTGTTAAAGGGGTTGATTAATTAGAGCATAACTGTATATCTCTTTCTTCAGTCTATTAAGATATTTACCAATTTGCCTGTGGTTTGAAATACGAGCCTTCTGAAAGTTTGAGGCGATGACAGCATTGTATTGATGGATTGGATTTGACCATGATTTTTGTGATACAATTCAGAATATCTACCACAAAATAACATTCATAAATCCATGGGAACCAAGGTTACTGACCAATCAGGATGAGCCTTGTATGCAGATTTAGGCAAGGTCATATTTCAAACTGCATAGTCTTGATCATAACAAGAGTTACAGTGAGAGCTTTCCGATGAATGGCAACAAGCCATATTTCCGACTAAATCCTAAAAAGTTACCTATAATTCTGCTGTGGTAAAGGAGTCGATAATTTAGGGCATTACTGTATTTCTTAAATAAACATCATCATACATTTGAAGTATAAGTTGATAAACTTACCCCGCCACTTGCTCCATGAACCAGTAATGTCTGACCTTTCTTGGCATGACCCCTAGAAATAAACAACGCTCAGAAATAAACAGATAAAACAACACTTAGAAATAAACTGATCAAGCTTCAGTTTAGTGAGTCTGTCATTTGCAGGTCCCCAGAGTGTGAATTTAGTGACACTATCTCACATAGCAGGCTAGCATAACCAAATTCAACCTCTGGGGACCTCATTCTGCACGGCCTCATCTGCTATGGTAGACAAAGACTCAGATTGAATTTCCCAAATGGTGAATATTGTGATTTACACCCATTGGGAACCTCGAGTATGCAATGTGTCGTCTGCCAATTTGAGGATATAGAGAAACTAAACTAAAAAAGAAATAGATTCTATGTGAAGAAGTTTATACAGAAATTTGATAATAAACAAACTTTCCAGAGAAGATGATGTCTAAGCAGAGAGTGAATTTAGTGGGGACCTCATTTCTTTATAATGTGGGATATGTTGAGATAACAAAGAGCCAATGAGCAGTTGTTATCTGATTATTCCTAAAGGAACTGCATGTAATCATCAATGCATATTTAATCAAGAAAGGGTTAAACTTTAAAGGCTAAATCTTGCTGTAATGTCAGACCTTTGTGGCGTGACCCCCTGGAAATAAGCCAAATAAAACAACAGTTATATAAATAAAATAAACATAAAATACAAATAAAACAACAGTTATATAAATAAAATTAACATAAAATACAAATGCAGAAGGAATCCTATTCATTGGTTGGAAATATTCTGAAAAACTCAATTACAACACTGTATAAATGGTATACAGTAATGCCCTAATTAATCGACTCCTTAACCACAGCAGAATTATGGGCAACTTTTCAGGATTTGGGCTTATTGCCATTCATCGGAAAGCTCTCAGTGAGAGCTTTCCGATGAATGGCAACAAGCCATATTTCCGACTAAATCCTGAAAAATTACAAATAATTCTGCTGTGGTAAAGGAGTCAATTAATTAGGGCATTACTGCATGTCGGCCCTAGCAAATTTGTTTAAAGATACCATCTGATGTGACAGCGGAGATTTAATATAGTTACAACCAATAAATGTGTTCTTAAACTTTTAACAGGCAGTTCTCTAGTAATAATGTGACTTTGACAGACAAACTGATGACAGAGGGTCTGTTTCTTCGCGCATGCGCATATCATTATTTTTAGAAAGAAAAAAAAATTTATCGTCGGAAAATGGGAAATACTTCATTAGAAATTTTGCGATCAAAGCACAAATTAATTAATATAATGCTTATACTTTGCATGAATGAGTCACACGTATGTTCATACCTCTGATTTTAGCAGCCAACTTGGTGACAGGGGGCTGTTTCTTCGCACATGCACAGAGGTGCATTTTGAAAGGATAAGAATTTTGTTATAAATATATAGCGCGACCAAAGGGAGCCGCAATATCTACATGTATATTGAACGTGGAATAGACTGTCTCAATGAAATACCTTGACATATTTCACCAAACAATTGTTCAGTCAGCATAGTAGATTGCTATAGGATTGAGCTTGTATACATGTATATACATCCCAGTTAAGAGCATCATGAGTTACGTAGTCAGAAAGACTATATAACGTCAGGTGCCTCGGGTGTAGACCATTTAACATTCAGGACGTCAGGGTTCAAAGGGTTAAGGTTCAATCGCAGGTGGTTTTCTTCTTGTCTAGAATATCGATGGCAGATGGCAGGTGGAAAAATGCCATACACGAGAAGACCTGACCCCGCACCCTGGAACACTACACATGTAAACAGGTTGTAGAATATTTGTGACAGGAGCTACTCCTATGTATGCCAAAATGTAACATACATGTACGTTACTGTTGCTGCGCCCATATTCTATGAGGAATGGATATAAATAACAAATGATCGAGGCCAGTTTTCCAGTTGCAGATTGTAGAGTGTTTGGTGTCTTCATTGCACATCATTAAGAACATTTGCGACCATAACCAAGAAAAATATAGCACCAGAAGCAGCTGTCACCAGATCCGTGTACATACGTTACCAAATTTCAAAAGTATTTATACGAACGATATACGAGTTTCTCGAAATACATAATCGTGGATGCACTGGAACATCTGAATGTCGCTGAGTGTGATTGTTCATTTTAAGCCTGTAACATACATTACCATATGTTTTGAATAATTTATTGAGTTCAAGTGATATTTCTTATAGATAACCATCTTCGATCATCAAAATAAATTTTAGTCTAAATGTGTAAAAGGTGTTAGCTTGTGCTACATATGTCGATGTAGCATACGTTACTGTAGCATAAATTACTTTGTAACCCTTTGATGATGGGAGCTACGCTGGTGCAGCATTAAAGATCCTGTGCCAGTGATTTCTTATAACATATATGCGAGTCTCCCATAGGAAGCCTCGCATATATAAGAGAATGCACTGGCTTACAAGGTCAAGGTAAATATTGTTAGGCCAATGTATGCTCTTATATATGCATGGCTCCATATGGGAGATGAGAGACTCAATTATATAAGAGAATGCATTGGCACAGGGTATTCACAAAATCTCAGGAAGCTCCAGTCATGGAAATGTTATAAACCAAGATATCTCAATAAAACCGTGATCCAAATACACAGTAATTCCCTAAATAATCGACTCCTTAACCACAGCAAAATTATGGGTAACTTTTCAGGATTTAGTCGGAAAAATGGCTTGTTGGCAATCATCAGAAAGCTCTCACTGAGAGCTTTCCGATGAATGGCAACAAGCCATATTTCCGACTAAATCCTGAAAAGTTACCCGTAATTCTGCTGTGGTTAAGGAGTCGATTACTTAGAGCATTACTGTATATAACAGAAAACATTGGACTAACAATATTTACCTTGACCTTGTAAGCCATGGCATTCTCTTATATATGTGAGACTTGCATATATAAGAGGATGCACTGGCACAGGATCTTTAATGCTGCACCAGTATGCATCCCGTCATGAAAGGGATAATAACTGCGGCGATATATAAAGTTTAATGTTTAACCCACATGGAGTCTCACACAGATGGAATCATTCACTACGGAGTGTCGTCAGCTGCAGTTTATGTGGGGCTCTCTATGGGAGACTCGCATATATGAGAATGCACTGGCACAGATTCTTTAATGCTGCACCAGTGCAGCTCCCATCCTGAAAGAGATAATAACCGAGGCGATATATAAAGTTTAATGTTTAACCCACAGGGAGCCTCACACTGATGGAAGCATGCACTGCAGAGTGTCGTCTGCTCCAGTCCATGTGGGGGGATCAGGGTTGTCAAAGTACCGACGGTACCACAACTTTCGGTACCGGTTCCGTACTGATGTTCAGTACCGCAAACCGGGTCGGTATCGGTACTCATTGAGTGGACTTTTATACAGCAAATAACTTTTGTTTCGTGGGGTTCCATCATCAATTATTCATTAAGTTCAAGGTTTAGTCAAAGAACGAAAATGAAAATCTCAACGACATTTACGATTAAGTTGTTGTCTGCAGCGGTTTTCGGTAAGTCGCAAAGGGAGGATTTTTTAAAAGACGGAATACAGAGTGGAACGAATGTAGACATGTATGTTTGACTACTGGGTCGGCTAACATTGTAGACTTATCTGGATACACGGTACACCACTTTATTTGTGTGGTAATTAATTAGAGAACTCACTAATCGGCCATATTACTCGCATGTTGTAATTTCATAAATGATGTCACCCAATGAAACCAAAGTCGTCTCCAGTAAGCAGAGTTGTAGTTGGCTAGTTCGAAAATTTGAAATAAATTTAGAGAGAAAATAGTCAATACTCTCTGTGTCTGTGACATTAACTTTATATCACAATAAAAGTTAAAACAAGGTAAAATAAAACTCAATAGATGTCACTCATGTGATCATAAGCATCATTACTTCACAATACTCTGGTAACTCTGCCCTGGTTGCCCATGCCTCCATGTCACCACTCACAAGTCACAAATATCCCGTCATTCGAGTTCTACAGTGTCAACATCCATGTCATCATATATATCCATCGATGGTAATTTGGGTGTTTGGCACTTTTGCGCCTTGTGAACTTGTCGGTGCCCAAGCAGCCCAACAGACTCCTCTCAAATGATGCATGTGTCATAAATTTATACCGCGAAACGGCACGTGCATAATTGCATCCGGCGGCATTCCAGCCGCATCCAAGAAATGCAGTTATCACAAGCGCCTACACAATGCATGCATTCTGTCAATTTAGTGACAAGTTGTCATAGTGCGGCATACAGTGCCTTTGATGTTTGAATGTGCTGATGATATCACGATGACCAATCGCAGTTTTGTTTGGCGCGATGTTGAGCTGCTTAATTAACCCTTTTTATTTGTTAAGATGTATATTAATAGAAATCAATAATCAGTACCGAGAGCCGTCGGTACTTGACATCAGAACCGGTACTGATTTAATTCCTGATTACCGCCGGTTCCGGTACCGGTACCAGTACCTATTGACAACCCTGGGGGGATCTCTATGGGTCATGAAAGGATTAAAGAAATGGTTAAGATGAAGATGCTAACCTGTTGATCATAGCTCTAACAGCCGTGTAATACGGGACGCCAATTCCAGCTCCCTGTTCAAATGAAACGCCTTCAGGTAGGACACCGATATCACATTCATCAGCGACGGAGTATTCTGCATACGACCCAGATTTCGATTTGAACAAATAAACTCTGTCACCTTCCTGGAAACATGAAAGATTGCCATAGCATTAAGAACACCCACGGTTAACACGGAAACATGAAAGATTGCCATATCATTAAGAACACCCACGGTTACCACGGAAACATGAAAGGTCAACACTTCGACTGCGGACTATGAGTTATCTTATACTTTTTGCATGTAATTGAATGGGAGTTTGAATTGGTAATAGTTTGGCTGATTTACCTTGAATTTTGTAACATTTGTGCACATTCACTTGAATTTGGTAATATTGGGTCAAATTTACCTTGAATTTGGTAACATTTGAGCCAATTTGCCTTGAATTTGGTATTATTTGGGCTCATTTACCTTGAATTTGGAAACATTAGCACCAATTTACCTTTAATTTGGTAATATTGGGGCTGATTTACTATGAATGTTTAAGCATTTGAGCCGATTTACATTGAATTTGGTAATATTGGGGCTGATTTACCTTGAATTTGGTAACATTTGGGCCGATTTGATGTACAGTGCCAGCAGCATCTAACCCTGGAATGTATGGTAGTTGAGGCTTCCTCACATATGTTCCTGTTCTGATGTACGTGTCGACCGGGTTTACACCAGATGCTGCCACTTTAACCAACACCTGAAATAATTCTCCCATTCAGTTATTAAAGTATACATTGATAATTTGAAATTGGGACTATTTTGTCATCGAAATATGTAATTAGCATTGAGCAAGAAACACAGTATATTCCTTTAATAGATAACCTTTAACCTGATTACTCACAAGGGAGGATGCCATGCCCCTTTTCTGGTATGTGGGATTCGAGGGATTTTGAAGTTAGTGGTTAAAGATGCATAATCCAAATTACCATTTCCTTGGCTTCAGGTTCAAAAATGTTTTTGAAATCTACTATTTTTCACCACCAATAATGTTTAGCGGCCCAGTAAAATATTGACGAGAAGACGGTCTTGGACCAAATTGCAGATGAAGATGGATAACTCTAAAATCGATTGGATTATTGTGTCAGATATTTGACAACTGGCAAACTTTCGTTGAACAAAAATAACATATTGATAAATAACAGCTTTTGGGCAATTTTATACTATAGTTGACTGTGATTAGCATTATTTTTGGGCAATTAATCGGTTCTGATAACTGGAGCGGCATTTAAAAAAATGTTGTTGTTGTTGTTGGAATCTGATGCTGTGGGGACCATTGAATCAGATTGAGTACTTTTAACCGGTATTCAAGATTCAACATCAAGGCTGGTATGTAGGTTGGTGAATTTAGTGACGCTATAGCAGGCTAGCTAGTCAGTAGTCACGTGGATTAAGCATTTTATCTTCTGAAAATTAGGGATTTATAGAAACAGAAGTAACTAAAAACAATGTTAATTTGAGATAATGGATAATTCCCAGAAGATAAGGCCTAAGCAGAATGAGATCCCCAGAGGGAGAATATTTGGAGATGCTAGCCCACTGTGCGGGATAGCATCACTCATTCATGGGAACCTCATTCTGTAAATGACAGAAAACTATTTCTAGGCTTGGTGGTAATTTGTTCTTTGATAGACGCAAAGTTGCAAACATTTTTAAACTGTAGAGAGCCCACGTAGACTCGAGCAGACAACAGTATTCAGTGCATGCTTCCATCTGTGTGGGGCTCCCTGCGGGATTTACACCAGATGTTGCCACTTTAAACATTTCAGTAGATGATATACCAGCATTAACCCTTTTTATACTAATAAAAGGTCGCCGACCACAGTGTCCCCCGAAACGGTAGATAACTCCAAGGTTGCTAACACCGAGATTGGCAGTGTTAGGAACTTACAACAAAAAAATGGCGAAAAATTGTCAAACTAAGGGGCATAACTCAGGTAAGATAAATCGGACGAAACAGGTTTTCGAACTTGTCCAAGATATTGTGGCAACCAAATCATAAACCAAAAATTATTGCAATCGGTTAATATTTGTTCGAGTTATCGTACTTACAACAAAAAAATGGCAATAAATCATGAAAACTAAGGGGCATAACTCAGATAAGAAAAATCGGACGAAACTGGTTTTCGAACTCATCCAAGGTATTGTGGCAACGAAATTGGTTAATATTTGTTTGAGTTATTGCATTTACACCTGGATCGGACGGAAGGACAGACAACAGTGCTGATTTTTATAGTCCCCCGAAATTAATTTTCAGAGGAGTAAATATCCCTTAGGAAATCTCTTCACATAAAAAGTTCAACAAATGACGAAAGCCAATTATTGAACTTATTATCTGAACATTTCCCTCTATTAATTGAAAATCTTCTGAATCTGTATTATCTTTTAGTCTATTTGTTGTCTACTTATTTATTCTGAACACCCCTCCAAATGAACAATAGACCATGCCAATACATGGGATAATCCATTAAATAATAAAAAGGTTAATTTGTTGCCACGCATCCTTGGAGTAACTATGGCTCTTTGAATTATGATATTTACAATGTTTCTGTGTGAGAATAAAAAATTTAGCTTATTAGTGACTCTCTCTGCTGTGATTCTCCAACATTATAATAATTTTTGAAGATGGAGATCCATAATATACATTCTGCGCCAGTTTTTGAACTGTTCATTTGCAACAACATTATTGGAAAGTCAAAAGACAGCTGAGTCAGAAAAACATGATCATGAATTATATGGTTATATCTTAATAGAATACACCAATTTTCTCATTTCCAGATGATAACTTTTGTATTCATAATATTACACCTTCAGGGAGCCTCACACAGATGGAAGCATGCACTGCAGAGTGTCGTCTGCTCTAGTCGATGTGGGGCTCTCTATGGGTTATTAAAGACAGTACGGTAGTCCTTTGTTTATGCAACCCTTGAAATTGACATTTTTATTCCATGGCATTGCTTTAGAATTTCATGAAACTCTACATGTTTATTGCCTTCTGTGGCTTTTTCTACAGGCATTGGTTTTTGCCATGGATAATTTCAAGGGATGGTTTGTGTCAATTATTATAAGCAAAAAACTAGTGTATTGTCAATTGGAAACTAGTATCCAAGTCTGAATTTAGTCATTTTAGTGTGTCTGACAATTGCAGAATGAGGTCCCCAGAGGGTGAATTTAGTGATGCTACCCTGTCATTCTGCTTAGGCCTCATCTTCCTGGAAGTATCTATAATATCAAATTAACATTGTTTTCAGTTTACCTTTTCCCTTCTATTCAGTTTCTATATCCCCTAATTTGCAGAAGATAAATTGCATAATCGAGGTGACTAATGGGTGAACATTACCAACTTCAACCTGATCCTAGGTCTCACATAGTAATTCAGGCTTAGCAGAATAAGGTCCCCAGAGGGTGAATTTGGTGAAGCTAGTCCGCTATGTCAGACACAATAAATTCAGGCTTGCTAGTATCTATATACCTCACTTCCATTGACGGAAGGAATCGCCAGATCAGTTTCAAATTTGAGAACTTCCGGTCCTCCAAACTGAGATATTCTTATGGCTTTCATTATTCGGGCAGCTGCACCACTGAATCGTCGTGATACACAGGACATTCTGAAAGAAACATTATTTATACATAGTATCAAGGCTCAATAGAAAGAGGTTCCAAATGATATCAGGTCCACCCATAGAGACCCTCATAAGATAGAAGTATAAAGATGACATCAGGTCCACAAATCCACAGATATCAAATTTTCATTAACGCCCGCGGCCCGCATCCGGTTTGGGGAAAATGGTTTTGGACTCCACCTCGAATATGCATCCTATGTTCGTGTTATCTCATATATATTTTGAAGACCTCTGTCTGTATGTATGTTTGTTTGTCTGTCTGTCATTTATACAAATCTAATCGGCTCATCGGCTAGTCTCATATATATTTTGAAGACCTCTGTCTGTATGTTTGCATGTTTGTCTGTATGTTTGTCATTTATACAAATCTACGATTCTCGACCGATCGGGACGAAACTTGGTACGTGTGTGTAGTTTGACCAGGCGGTGGACGTTGTCGTATTGGCGAGCCCGTGCGGCGCCCGCTTCGCGCATGCGCAGACAAGATCTCGGAAACGGGTGGAGCTATCGACTTGAAATTTGCTATGTGAATGTATCTTGCCCCGGATACGAATTTTATCGGGTCGGCGAGCCCGTGCGACGCCAGCTTCGCGCATGCGCAGACCAGATCTCGGAAACGGGTACAGCTATCGACTTGAAATTTGGTATGTGAATGTATCTTGCCCCGAATACGAATTTTATCGGGTCGCCAAGCCCGTGCGACGCCAGATTCGCGCATGCGCAGACCAGATCTCGGAAACGGGTGGAGCTATCGACTTGAAATTTGGTTTTTGAATAGCCCGGACAACGTCGGGCTCATCGGCTATCTCATATATATTTTGAAGACCTCTGTATGTTTGTATGTCTGTCATTTATACAAATCTACAATTCTCGACCGATCGGGACGAAACTTGGTACATGTGTTTATTTGACCAGGCGGTGGACGTTGTCGTATTGGCTAGCCCGTGCGGCGCCTGTGCAGTGCATGCACAGACGAGATCTCGGAAACGGGTGGAGTTATCGACTTGAAATTTGCTATGTGAATGTATCTTGCCCCGGATACGAATTTTATCGGGTCGCCGAGCCCGTGCGACGCCCGCTTCGCGCATGCGCAGACGAGATCTCGGAAACGGGTGGAGCTATCGACTTGAAATTTGGTATGTGAATGTATCTTGCCCCGGATACGAATTTTATCGGGTCGCCGAGTCCGTGCGACACCAGCTTCGCACATGCGCAGACGAGATCTCGGAAACGGGTGGAGCTATCGACTTGAAATTTGGTACGTGAATGTATCTTGCCCCGGATACAAATTTTATCGGGTCGCCGAGTCCGTGCGACGCCAGCTTCGCGCATGCGCAGACCAGATCTCGGAAACGGGTAGAGCTATCGACTTGAAATTTGGTTTTTGAATAGCCCGGACAACGTCGGGATGGGTAGAGCTATCGACTTGAAATTTGGTTTTTGAATAGCCCGGACAACGTTTGAAGTTTGAGCTCAATCTGTACACGCGTTTTGGATTCTATGAAGTACCCACACACATATATACATATATATATATACGAAGTCTCAAAATATATAGTATAGATAGACTAGAAGGTGACCCGACTTCGTCCGGGCTTTGACCTTGAATTATCCATTTTGAATGTCAAGGTCAAGTGGGGTCACGATTTGACCAGTCCAAAACACTACCCAGACAAAAGTACCCGACAAACGTGCCCGTCGAAATCCATCCGGCTTTACCCGATTTGACCTTGAATTGATCATTTTGAAGGTCAAGGTCAGGTCGGGGTCACGATATGACCCGTCCAAAACAATCAGTGGACAAAAGTAACCCCAGGTATCAAATTTCGTCGAAATCCCATCAAAATTGGCGATTTGACCTTGAAGTTACCCGATTTCAAGGTCACGTCGCACGGGCAAATTAATAGGCCCATGCCACCCCACGGCCGAAAATACCCCCACATACCAGCCGTTTTCGAGTTCATCGCGAACACACACACAGACAGATCTTCCAAAATATATAAGATAAGATAAGATAAGATTATTAAAACAAACCATAAAACAATGGTGTCTGTCGTAACATAATATATATACAATATACATCTGAGAAAGAAATCATATATTTGGTGACTATAAATTGACTATAATAGGTGAAACATCTGTGGAGGACCCTGTCAGTCTAGAGAGCATGCAATAAATTCACATATCAATTTTGTTTCGCGTGCTGTGTCTGGGTCAAGAAGACATCGAAAATTATTGAAAGATTCTTTTGATCCTTGTTGTAAAATTTTTGGTTCAACTTGTTGATTGAGTTTTACAAATAAATTATTTCTTTGGTTAATATTCTTCTTACAGAAAAGGAAAAAATGTTCTTCGTCTTCTAACTGAAGACATAGAGAGCAAGTTCTTTGAGATAATGTTGGTTTTGGGCGTTTCTGTCTTTCCTTTTCTATGGCTAAATTATGAGCACTGATCCTCATTGCACTCAGGTGCCTGGTGAGAGATTTAGGTATCCCTAGTGTTAAATAAGTTTGAGTTTTGAACTCCTTATATATTTTTCCAAACAAATAAAGTTTGTTATCCATTGTAACATCTTGTGAATAGGTCTGAAGTTTTTTATCTACATCCGCCTTGTAAGAATATAATATAGGGTCCTCCAAGTTGTCTGCATCCAATGTTTCTAAGTTTATGTTGAATCTTGTCAAAGAAGAATTTACAATAGAATACCAGGATGGACTGCCTTTATGGAAGAGTTCCTTGTCCAGTTCAAATATTTCTTTTAAAAAGCGATCGTTTGGCAAGTTGGTAAGTCTAAGCAGGTATTTTATAGCCAGTTTAGTAATAGAATTTGCCATTGGCTCTCTTCCAAGTTCGCATCTACTGCCCAAATTCGAGGATTTTCGATGAACCCCAAGAGTATACTTGCAAAATCTATTGTGTAATTTTTCAAAGGGTGTTTGATCATTGAAAAATGCCTTTGTAGAATAATTCCCAACCCAAATTTCAGATCCATATAACAGTATTGGTTTAATTAGGGTATCAAATAATTTCATATCTGTTTCCCTACTAGAGAAATTAAAGTCAAGAATTTTTGATTTAAGTGAAAATAGTGCTTTTGAAGCTTGTTTTGCCATGTATTGGGCAGCATGTTTTAAGTTTCCATTAAAATATAAAGGCAATCCTAGATATTTATAACTGTCAACAATTTCCACTTCATGATCCCCGATGCTAAACAACATCTTGGATTTGTTCCTCCTTGTTTTACTAAAAACTAAAGCTTTGGTTTTACCCATGTTCACCTTCAGTTTCCATTTATTACAGTAAGTAGACAGTGCATCCAAACAAGACTGTAGCCCAGATTCACTCTCAGAAAGTAGAACCAAATCATCAGCATACATTAGAAGATTAGTTTGTGTTGATTTGAGAGTGATCGGATGTGTTATTGAAAAATCGAAAATTTCAGTTATATCATTTGTGTATACGTTAAATAAGAGGGGACTCAGTCCATCACCCTGACGAATTCCTTTCCATGAAATTTTTGGGTATGTAACCAGATTTCCTTTTTTTACAACAAATTTTGGTTGTAAGTACATACTCTTGATGAGTTTATAAAATTTTCCACCAACTCCATGTTTGAGCAATTTTTCAAGCATTCCCTGTCGCCAGACTGAATCGAACGCTTTTGAGAAGTCAACAAAGCAGGAATAAACAGGTTTTTTATCGTGATTTATGTATTTGTTGATAATTGTTTTCATTGTAAACAAGTGATCTGAAGTTCTGTAGTCGGGACGAAATCCTGCCTGAAACTTATTGTATAATTTATTATCTTCTAAAAAATTGTGCAGTCTTTTCTGTAACAAGGAGGTGAATAATTTTCCAAGACTACTTGTAATATTAATACAACGATAGTTATTGCATTCATTTATGTCACCACTTTTGTGGATGAATGATATTGATGACAAGTTCCATGCCTCTGGAAAATAGCACTCAGTTAGTATTCTATTGAACAATCTGACAAGTGAAGGTAATAGGCTGTCACTGCCACACTTTAAGAACTCATTAAGTATGTTATCAATACCTGACTGTTTATTTGATTTCATGTTATAAATTCCCTGTTTAACCTCCTTACATTTAAAAGGGAAATCTAGCGGGCTTTTGTTTTGTTGTTGTAATTCTACGGATTGCAATCTATTAGGGTCATCATTGTCATCATCATGTTTTGAATAGAGCTGTGACATATATGAGTCCCAATCTGATAATTTTATAGGGTTCTCTTGTTTTTGTTCCTGTTTTTAATTTGAGATCTTTTTCCAAAATGTTTTGCTATTCTTCCCTATGTTATTGTCAAGCTCTTCTACCAGGGATCGGGAGTAATTGAATTTTGATTGTTTAATTATTTTCTTGTAATTCCTTCTGAGATTATGATAGTCTGTTCTAAAATGTGCATTATGGGGTTCCCTATGTAGCTTGTTAGCCACGGATCTAAGTTGTCTTTTCACTTCCAGGCAGTTTTGATTATACCACTTATGTTTGAATGATCTTTGTTGTTTTTGGTGATGAAAAGTTTTGAATGTAACTGATCGGTCAGCAGCTTGTAGTATTATGTTGCTCATATTTGAAGTCAAGTCGTCGACAGTTAAGTTAGGGTTCTCGACTGTATCACAAAAATAACTCAAGAAACCTTGTGAAATTTTGTCCCCAATGGCAGTGACATACCTCTCCTTTGACTTGTCATCCCAAATATATTTTCCTTTAAGTTTATTATATTCATTTTCTACTGGTTTGCAATTCTTTATAATGGTGGGTGTGCATTTAATAGCCATTCTCAGAGTACAATGATCAGACATCTCATTGGGTGGCAAAACATTAAAATATGAAACAGAATCAAATAAACATTCTGAAATTATAAAATAATCAATGCTGCTACTTCCTTGTGGTGTATAACAAGTGGAACATCCCATGGAGTCACCCATAGTCCTGCCATTAAGAAGTCTAAGCTTTGCCTCGATACATAAGTCTAACAAATCTTTACCTTGTTTGTTTACCTGGGAATCTTTGTTGTGTCTCCTAGGGAGACCAATATCTGTTAGATAATTGCATGTAATCCAACCGTTTGGATCCTTTGGTAAATGTGAAGTACTATCTAGTTCGATGTAGTCAGGTAAATTTTCAGTTCGGCCATTAAAATCTCCAATCAATAAAATTTTACCATTTTGGGCAAGCTTCCGTATTGTGTCCCCTATATCTTCCAAATTCTTTTCATTTTCATAGTCTATATAATAGACTAGCCGATGAGCCCGACGTTGTCCGGGCTATTCAAAAACCAATTTTCAAGTCAATAGCTCTACCCAGCCCGACGTTGTCCGGGCTATTCAAAAACCAAATTTAAAGTCGATAGCTGTACCCGTTTCCTAGATCTGGTCTGCGCATGCGCGAAGCTGGCGTCGCACGGGCTCGGCGACCCGATAAAATTCGTATCCGGGGCAAGATACATTCACATACCAAATTTCAAGTCGATAGCTCCACCCGTTTCCAAGATCTCGTCTGCGCATGCGCGAAGCGGGCGCCGCACGGGCTCGCCAATACGACAACGTCCACCGCCTGGTCACACTACACACACGTACCAAGTTTCGTCCCGATCGGTCGAGAATCGTAGATTTGTATCAATGACAGACAAACATACAGACAGACAGACAAACAGAGGTCTTCAAAATATATATGAGACTAGCAGGTTAGCCTGCCACTGGCGGCATTCGTCCCATGGCTTTGTTCGAAAAAGCAATTGCAACAGGTTCCGAGACACTTGTGATGCATTTGCACCAAATTTCGGCAATAGTCAGAAACATGACAATTTTAATTAAATTTTTTGTTTTTCAATGAGTTAATTTTTGTGTTTTTCAATGAGTTAATTGTGCCTTTTTAATTTTTTAATTGAATTTTTTGTTTTTAAATTTTACCCGATTTGTTTTTGGTTTTTCAAGGAGTTAATTGTGCCTTTTTAATTTTGTTTTTCAATTTTACCCGATTTTTTTTTATTTAGCAAGTTTGAGCTCAATCGGTTCGAGTCTATAAAGGACACACACATATAGATGACACTTCCCGTATGTAGCAAGTTTGAGCTCAATCGGCATTCCCTGGAATTTCCCAGTCACCAACGCGGCGTAATTTTGGTACATATATAGAGACCAATTGTCCATCGGCTGTCATGTGTAGTAAATATGTCTTATAAGCCGACATTGCCATGGGGATGCCCGTTCCTACACGCGTTTTCGATTCTATGAAGTACCCACATATATACACACATACATATATATATATATACGGAAGTCTCAAATTATATAGTATAGATTGGCAGATTCCAGTAGCTTTATAACGGTATATCTGGGGAGAAATCTGATGCTATATTCGTGATTATCTGGGATGATTTCGGTATACCGAAGGTATATACTGTAAAAACAAAGCGGTTAATGGAGCCGTATTTATACTCGTCGTGTATATAGACGCTCAGTAAGATAACATTGTATTGAACTGAAAACAAACGCTTCCCGTCGTGAAATCATCTCT
This sequence comes from Siphonodentalium dalli, assembly GCA_032622095.1. Lineage (NCBI taxonomy): Eukaryota > Metazoa > Mollusca > Scaphopoda > Gadilida > Siphonodentaliidae > Siphonodentalium > Siphonodentalium dalli. Next base: position 2,401,868 of record CP136069.1, read on the forward strand.
CTGCATAATATTTTGAGGGATAAAATTGCATTGAATTGAAAACAAACGCCGGCTTCCCGTCGTAAAAATCTCTCTGCATAATATTTCGAGCGACAGGCTACAATCTCTCTGCAGATGCTAAAAACGTTGAATGGTAAACAAAACGCGCTTTATAGCGATGCGTCAAAAACAAACGCTCATTAAATTATGACTTGATTAACCACAGCGGTGCCGATTGCGGTAGACGCTCAGTACGATGACATTGTATTGAACTGAAAACAAAGCTTCCCGTCGTGAAATCATCTCTCTGCATAATATTTCGAGGGATAAAATTGCATTGAATTGAAAACAAACGCCGGCTTCCCGTCGTGAAAATCTCTCTGCATAATATTTCGAGCGACAGGCTACAATCTCTCTGCAGATGCTAATAACGTTGAATGGTAAACAAAACGCTCTTTATAGCGATGCGTCAAAAACAAACGCTCATTAAATTATGACTTGATTAACCCCTGCCGTACCTTTGCGGTGATTTGGGAGTGTATAAAGGGTGCTCTGAGCTTCTCCAAAACGCGACCACGGCGGTGTCGGTGGGATTTTACACTTACATATGAGCTCAATCTGTACACGCGTTTTGGATTCTATGAAGTACCCACACACACACACACATATATATATATACGAAGTCTCAAAATATATAGTATAGACTAGCTGGTGGACCCGACTTCGTCCGGGCTGTTTCACCTCTGCTTTCTGGCGAAATGCGCGATTTGACCTTGAATTGACCATTTTGAAGATCAATGTCAGGTCGGGGTCACGATTTGACCCGTCCAAAAGACTCCCTGGACAAAAGTAACCCTAGGTATCAAATTTCGTCGAAATCTGTCCGTCTTACCTGATTTGACCTTGAATTAACCTTTTTAAAGGTCACGGTCAGGTCGGGGTAACGATTTGACGCGTACAAAAGACTGCCTGTCCATAAGTAACTCTAGGTATTAAATTTCGTCGAAATCCGTCCGTTTTACCCGATTTGACCTTGAATTGACCTTTTTGAAGGTCAAGGTCAGGTCGGGGTAACGATTTGACCCATCCAAAAGACTGCCCGTCCAAAAGTAACTATAGGTATCAAATTTCGTCGAAATCCGTCCCGTTTTACCCGATTTGACCTTGAATTGACATTTTTGAAGGTCAAGGTCAGGTCGGGGTCACGATTTGACCCGTCCAAAACCATCCCTGGAAAAAATTATCCCTAGGTATCAAATTTCGTCAAAATCCGTCAGGCAGTTTTCCCGGCCATAGCTAACAGACAAACAGACAGACAGACAGACAAACAGAAGTCCCAAAATATATATTAGACTAGTATAGCAGGTTAGCCCGCCACCGGCGGCGTTTGCCCGAAACATGACATTTTTTTAATTATTTTGTTTTTATTTATATTTTTTTTTAATTTTTAATATTATGTTTTTTTTATTTTTTAATATTAATTTAATGTTTTTTAAATTTAATTTATGTTTTTTTGAATTTTTTAATATTTATTTAATTATTAATTTAATTTTTTTATAATGAAAAATTGACCCGATGAAATCCCCCCTTCCTAGGAATGACAGACAACGCATTCTTTGTTTTTCAATGTTAATTCATGGTACCCGTCCTAAACTTCCCCGTTATTTAACCTGCCCGTGGCCATTGAGATGAAATCCCCCCTTCCTAGGAACGACCGACAGACAACGCATTCTTTGTTTGTTTTTTTTTTTAACCTGCCCGTACCCGTCCTAATAACATGAAATCTCTCTGCATAATATTTCGAGCGATAACATTGCATTGCATTGAAAATAAACGCTTGCCGTCGTGAAATCTCTCTGCGATAACATTGCATTGAAAACAAACGCTTCCCGTCATGAAATCTCTCTGCATAATATTTCGAGTCTGCCGTACCCATCCTAATGTCGTGAAATCTCTCTGCATAATATTTCGAGCGATAACATTGCATTGAATTGAAAACAAACGCTTGCCGTCGTGAAATCTCTCTGCGATAACATTGCATTGAAAACAAACGCTTCCCGTCATGAAATCTCTCTGCATAATATTTCGAGTCTGCCGTACCCATCCTAATGTCGTGAAATCTCTCTGCATAATATTTCGAGCGATAACATTGCATTGAATTGAAAACAAACGCTTTCCGTCGTGAAATCTCTCTGCATAATTGCATTGAATTGAAAACAAACGCTTTCCGTCGTGAAATCTCTCTGCATAATATTTCGAGCGACTCCCGTCATACAGATAAGTAGATAGCGAAAACGACGCTCTTTATATAGACACTGCGGAAAACGAACACTCTTTATATATCAACGCTATTAACCCCGAAGTGCCGATTGCGGTGATTTTGATGATTGGGAAGGGAGAAACGGTGCTCTGAGCTTCTCCAAAACGCGACCACGCCGGTGTCCGTGGGATTTTACACTTATATACGAAAAATTTGAGCTCAATCTGTACACGCGTTTTCGATTCTATGAAGTACCCACACATATATATACGGAAGTCTCAAATTATATAGTAGATAGATAGACTAGCAGGTTAGCCCGCCACTGGCGGCAATCGTCAGAAACATGACAATTTTTAATGTTTTTTTTTTCAATAAGTTAATTGTGCCTTTTTAATTTACTGGCTTTTTTTAATTTAATTTTTTGTTTTTCAATTTTACCTGTTGGTCAGAAACGTGACATTTTGTAATTTTAGTTTTTTTTTAATTCTGCGTTTTTTAATTTTGTTTTAATAAAAAATTTTGTTTCTGGCGTTTACCCGATGAAATCCCCCCTTCCTAGGAACCACAGACAACGCATTCTTTGTTTTTAACCTGCCCGTACCCGTCCTAATGTCGTGAAATCTCTCTGCATATAACATTGCATTGAATTGAAAACAAACGCTTCCCGTCGTGAAATCTCTCTACAATAACATTGCATTGAAAACAAACGCTTCCCGTCATGAAATCTCTCTGCATAATATTTCGAGTCTGCCATACCCATCCTAATGTCGTGAAATCTCTCTGCATAATATTTCGAGCGATAACATTGCATTGAATTGAAAACAAACGCTTTCCGTCGTGAAATCTCTCTGCATAATTGCATTGAATTGAAAACAAACGCTTTCCGTCGTGAAATCTCTCTGCATAATATTTCGAGCGACTCCCGTCATACAGATAAGTAGATAGCGAAAACGACGCTCTTTATATAGACACTGCGGAAAACGAACACTCTTTATATATCAACGCTATTAACCCCGAAGTGCCGATTGCGGTGATTTTGATGATTGGGAAGGGAGAAACGGTGCTCTGAGCTTCTCCAAAACGCGACCACGCCGGTGTCCGTGGGATTTTACACTTATATACGAAAAATTTGAGCTCAATCTGTACACGCGTTTTCGATTCTATGAAGTACCCACACATATATATACGGAAGTCTCAAATTATATAGTAGATAGATAGACTAGCAGGTTAGCCCGCCACTGGCGGCAATCGTCAGAAACATGACAATTTTTAATTTTTTTTTTTTCAATAAGTTAATTGTGCCTTTTTAATTTACTGGCTTTTTTTAATTTAATTTTTTGTTTTTCAATTTTATCTGTTGGTCAGAAACGTGACATTTTTGTAATTTTAGTTTTTTTTTAATTCTGCGTTTTTTAATTTTGTTTTAATAAAAAATTTTGTTTCTGGCGTTTACCCGATGAAATCCCCCCTTCCTAGGAACCACAGACAACGCATTCTTTGTTTTTAACCTGCCCGTACCCGTCCTAATGTCGTGAAATCTCTCTGCATATAACATTGCATTGAATTGAAAACAAACGCTTCCCGTCGTGAAATCTCTCTACAATAACATTGCATTGAAAACAAACGCTTCCCGTCGTGAAATCTCTCTGCATAATATTTCGAGTCTGCCGTACCCGTCCTAATGTCGTGAAATCTCTCTGCATAATATTTCGAGCGATAACATTGCATTGAATTGAAAACAAACGCTTCCCGTCGTGAAGTCTCTCTGCATAATATTTCGAGCGACAGGCTACAGACTCCCGTCGAATACAGATAAGTAGATAGCGAAAACGACCATTCTTTATATTAATATAATAACTAAATATAATATATTGATTTAATATTATTAAATAATATTTTATTCAACTAACAGTGATTCCTAGGGACTTTTCAATTCAATAAGTTTTTATTTGATATTTATAGAATAATAACATGTTATATACAACAGGATCCCACAAAAGCTGGGCTTATGAGGGCAGGACCCTTATACAAATATATGAGATTAATATTATATTGATATTAAAGTTGCTGTGTATATTTACAGGTGGTGCAATGGTGTGCGACAAATATAAAGATTTTGGGATGGGTATGGGAGGGGTGTGGGCAGGGGGGGGGGGGGGGGGGGGGGAGGGGTGTGGACATGTCACAGTTCACAGTACATGTTGGGTGCAATTCTGTGTTGTCATGCATCTTGACCAACATATCGGTGGATTCTCTAATAATCTTCAACAATGATGAGAAGAACCTTCCTGTTTGTTTTTTTTTTCGAATTCCACAAGTGCACATGTTTTGATGTAATTTGCAAACAAGAACTTGAAATTGAAGCGAAATTAGGTGATCTAGGTGATATAGATTGCTGGTCGCATTGACAATGGTATAGAGCAATAGGGTATGACAATAGCAACATTAACTCAAAAAAGTTAAAAGAAATTTATTAATTTGTGTGTTTAACGTTAGATTTAAATAAAAAATCTCACCGTGTCGAACCCGGAAATCAAATGCGGATGTCCGTTTAAATAGGGTTATGTCCCTTGTTTATTTTGAGTAAACAATCTTCGGATGGAAAGGCGGGAGTCGGATGATAAGAAGGTTAAAAATACATTTGTATTAAAGCGTACTTTTGCGGGTTTTGAATAATGTTATGTATCATAATGGGTGGATGTACTGACTGGCTATTTATGAGAGTCAGAATTCACATTTATTAACCAAAAGCCAATCTGGATTGTGAGTCCATGTCGTCGAAACAGATCACAGCCGCAGCATTCAGCTGAATAGGTCACTCTCACGGTGAGTCTCACCGGTTTTCTGTGATAAACTTATAAAGTTACCCAGGTTCCTGAAATTGTGATAAAGTTACCCAGGTTGGAGAAGAATATGATAAAGTTACCCAGGTTAATAATAGTTCATGTTTAGCAACAAATTATTGATTTTTGTGATCAAAATGACGAACTACAGTACTAATATGTCTGAATTTATGCTTGATAAGGGCTATTAATTACTTGCCAAAACTGAACAATATTTCCTTCTGTCACTTTTAAATCGAGTTGATATTGTGAGATTTGCTTAACATGGGTAACTTTATCACAAATCTCACCAACCTGGGTAACTTTATCACAAAATTAGGAACCTGGGTAACTTTATCACAGAAAATCGGTGAGAGTGACCTATTCAGCCATAATTCAAGGCCCACTTAATTTTAAAGGCCCACTATTTGTTTTATAGTGACTTGAGAGGGGTAACAGGGGGGTACATTCCCGGAATCCCAGGAAATAAATAACCCAATCCCAGTTCACAGGACAAAAATATGCCATTTCCCAGTTCACAGGAAATAAAATATTGTTGAGTAGGCCTATTAATAATGCTGAATAGGTCATTGTCGCATGGTTTCTGATAAAAAGACACCCAGGATCTCTTAAACTGTCAAAAAGACACCCAGGATCTCGTAAACTGTCAAAAAGACACCCATGATCTCAAAGTCTCGCCACAGACATGACAATTGGAACTTATTCCCTATTCCTTATTTTCAAAAATGTCGCTTTCGACCGATTTGACGGCATGGGTGGGTGGCCCGCCCCAAATACCACCTAGAAACACCCCGACCCCCCACCCATCACCCCCGGGGGGTGCCACCCCGAGGGGGTGAAAATGGGGTATGGACCATTTTCGAGAACGGTAAGGATTTCGACCGATTTGACGGCATGGGTGGGTGGCTCGCCCCAAATACCACCTAGAAACACCCCGACCCCCACCCATCACCCCCAGGGGTGTCACCCCGAGGGGGTGAAAATGGGGTATGGACCATTTTCGAGAACGGTAAGGATTTCTACCGATTTGATGGCATGGGTGGTGGCCCGCCCCAAATACCACCTAGAAACACCCGACCCCCCACCCATCACCCCGGGGGGTGCCACCCCGAGGGGGTGAAAATGGGGTATGGACCATTTTCGAGAACGGTAAGGATTTCGACCGATTTGACGGCATGGGTGGGTGGCCCGCCCCAAATACCACCTAGAAACACCCCGACCACCCACCCATCACCCCGGGGGTGTCACCCCGAGGGGGTGAAAATGGGGTATGGACCATTTTCGAGAACGGTAAGGATTTCGACCGATTTGACAGCATGGGTGGGTGGCCCGCACCAAATACCACCTAGAAACACCCCGACCACCACCCATCACCCCGGGGGGTGCCACCCCGAGGGGGTGAAAATGGGGTTTGGACCATTTTCGAGAACGGTAAGGATTTCGACCGATTTGACGGCATGGGTGGGTGGCCCGCCCCAAATACCACCTAGAAACACCCCGACCCCCCACCCATCACCCCCGGGTGTGCCACCCCGAGGGGGTGAAAATGGGGTATGGACCATTTTCGAGAACGGTAAGGATTTCGACCGATTTGACGGCATGGGTGGGTGGCCCGCCCCAAATACCACCTAGAAACACCCCGACCCCTACCCATCACCCCCGGGGGGTGTCACCCGAGGGGGTGAAAATGGGGTATGGACCATTTTCGAGAACGGTAAGGATTTCGACCGATTTGACGGCATGGGTGGGTGGCCCGCCCCAAATACCACCTAGAAACACCCCGACCCCCCACCCATCAACCCCGGGGGTGCCACCCGAGGGGTGCCACCCCGAGGGGGTGAAAATGGGGTATGGACCATTTTCGAGAACGGTAAGGATTTCGACCGATTTGACGGCATGGGTGGGTGGCCCGCCCCAAATACCACATAGAAATACCCCGACCTCCACCCATCACCCCCGTGGGGTGTCACCCCGAGGGGGTGAAAATGGGGTATGGACCATTTTCGAGAACGGTAAGGATTTCGACCGATTTGACGGCATGCGTGTGTGGCCCGCCCCAAATACCACCTAGAAACACCCCGACCCCCACCCATCACCCCCGGGGGTGCCACCCCGAGGGGGGTGAAAATGGGGTTTGGACCATTTTCGAGAACGGTAAGGATTTCGACCGATTTGACGTCATGGGTGTGTGGCCCGCCCCAAATACCACCTAGAAACACCCCGACCCCACCATCACCCCCGGGGGGTGCCACTCCGAGGGGGTGAAAATTGGGTATGAACCATTTTCGAGTACGGTAAGGATTTCGACCGATTTGACGGCATGGGTGGGTGGCCCGCCCCAAATACCACCTAAAAACACCCCGACCCCCCACCCATCACCCCCGGGGGGGTGTCACCCCGAGGGGGTGAAAATGGGGTATGGACTATTTTCGAGAACGGTAAGGATTTCCACCGATTTGACGGCATGGGTGGGTGGCCCGCCCCAAATACCACCTAGAAACACCCCGACCCCCCACCCATCACCCCCGGGGGGTGCCACCCCGAGGGGGTGAAAATGGGGTATGCACCATTTTCGAGAACGGTAAGGATTTCGACCGATTTGACGGCATGGGTGGGTGGCCCGCCCAAATACCACCTAGAAACACCCCGAGCCCCCACCCATCACCCCCGGGGGGGTGTCACCCCGAGGGGGTGAAAATGGGGTATGGACCATTTTCGAGAACGGTAAGGATTTCGACCGATTTGACGGCATGTGTGTGTGGCCCGCCCCAAATACCACATAGAAACACCCCGAACCCCACCCATCACCCCCGGGGGTGTCACCCCGAGGGGTGAAAATGGGGTATGGACCATTTTCGAGAACGGTAAGGATTTCGACCGATTTGATGGCATGGGTGGGTGGCCCGCCCCAAATACCACCTAGAAACACCCCGACCCCCACCGATCACCCCCGGGGGGTGGCAACCCGAGGGAGTGAAAATGGGGTATGGACCATTTTCGAGAACGGTAAGGATTTCGACCGATTTGACGGCATGAGCGGGTGGCCCGCCCCAAATACCACCTAGAAACACCCCGACCCCACCCATCACCCCCGGAGGGTGCCACCCCGAGGGGGTGAAAATGGGGTATGGACCATTTTCGAGAACGGTAAGGATTTCGACCGATTTGACGGCATGGGTGGGTGGCCCGCCCCAAATACCACATAGAAACACCCCCACCCCCACCCATCACCCCCGGGGGTGCCACCCGAGGGGGTGAAAATGGGGTATGGACCATTTTCGAGAACGGTAAGAATTTCGACCGATTTGACGGCATGGGTGGGTGGCCCGCCCCAAATACCACCTAGAAACACCCCGACCCCCCACCGATCACCCCGGGGGGTGTCACCCCGAGGGGGTGAAAATGGGGTATGGACCATTTTCGAGAACGGTAAGGATTTCGACCGATTTGACGGCATGGGCGGTTGGCCCGCCCCAAATACCACCTAGAAACACCCCGACCCCCACCATCACCCCCGGAGGGTGCCACCCCGAGGGGGTGAAAATGGGGTTTGGACCATTTTCGAGAACGGTAAGGATTTCGACCGATTTGACGGCATGGGCGGGTGGCCCGCCCCAAATACCACCTAGAAACACCCCGACCCCACCCATCACCCCCGGAGGGTGCCACCCCGAGGGGGTGAAAATGGGGTATGGACCATTTTCGAGAACGGTAAGGATTTCGACCGATTTGACGGCATGGGTGGGTGGCCCGCCCAAAATACCACATAGAAACACCCCCAACCCCACCCATCACCCCCGGGGGTGCCACCCCGAGGGGGTGAAAATGGGGTATGGACCATTTTCGAGAACGGTAAGAATTTCGACCGATTTGACGGCATGGGTGGGTGGCCCGCCCCAAATACCACCTAGAAACACCCCGACCCCCCACCGATCACCCCGGGGGGTGTCACCCCGAGGGGGTGAAAATGGGGTATGGACCATTTTCGAGAACGGTAAGGATTTCGACCGATTTGACGGCATGGGCGGGTGGCCCGCCCAAAATACCGCCTAGAAACACCCCGACCCCCACCATCACCCCCGGAGGGTGCCACCCCGAGGGGGTGAAAATGGGGTTTGGACCATTTTCGAGAACGGTAAGGATTTCGACCGATTTGACGACATGGGTGGGTGGACCGCCCCAAATACCACCTAGAAACACCCCGAACCCCACCCATCACCCCCAGGGGGTGTCACCCCGAGGGGTTGAAAATGGGGTATGGACCATTTTCGAGAACGGTAAGGATTTCGACCGATTTGACGGCATGGGTGGGTGGCCCCGCCCCAAATACCACCTAGAAACATCCGAACCCCACCCATCACCCCCGGGGGGTGTCACCCCGAGGGGGTGAAAATGGGGTATGGACCATTTTCGAGAACGGTAAGGATTTCGACCGATTCGACGGCATGGGTGGGTGGCCCACCCCAAATACCACCTAGAAACACCCCGACCCCCACCCATCACCCCCAGGGGGTGCCACCCCGAGGGGGTGAAAATGGGGTATGGACCATTTTCGAGAACGGTAAGGATTTCGACCGATTTGACGGCATGGGTGGGTGGCCCGCCCCAAATACCACATAGAAACACCCCGACCCCCCACCCATCACCCCCGGGGGGTGCCACCCCGAGGGGTGAAAATGGGGTATGGACCATTTTCGAGAACGGTAAGAATTTCGACCGATTTGACGGCATGGGTGGGTGGCCCGCCCCAAATACCACATAGAAACACCCCCCACCCCCACCCATCACCCCCGGGGGTGCCACCCGAGGGGGTGAAAATGGGGTATGGACCATTTTCGAGAACGGTAAGAATTTCGACCGATTTGACGGCATGGGTGGGTGGCCCGCCCCAAATACCACCTAGAAACACCCCGACCCCCCACCGATCACCCCGGGGGGTGTCACCCCGAGGGGGTGAAAATGGGGTATGGACCATTTTCGAGAACGGTAAGGATTTCGACCGATTTGACGGCATGGGCGGTTGGCCCGCCCCAAATACCACCTAGAAACACCCCGACCCCCACCATCACCCCCGGAGGGTGCCACCCCGAGGGGGTGAAAATGGGGTTTGGACCATTTTCGAGAACGGTAAGGATTTCGACCGATTTGACGACATGGGTGGGTGGACCGCCCCAAATACCACCTAGGAACACCCCGAACCCCACCCATCACCCCCAGGAGGTGTCACCCCGAGGGGGTGAAAATGGGGTATGGACCATTTTCGAGAACGGTAAGGATTTCGACCGATTTGACGGCATGGGTGGGTGGCCCGCGCCAAATACCACCTAGAAACACCCGAACCCCACCCATCACCCCCGGGGGGTGTCACCCCGAGAGGGTGACAATGGGGTATGGACCATTTTCGAGAACGGTAAGGATTTCGACCGATTTGACGGCATGGGTGGGTGGCCCGCCCCAAATACCACATAGAAACACCCCGACCCCCACCCATCACCCCCGTGGGGTGTCACCCCGAGGGGGTGAAAATGGGGTATGGACCATTTTCGAGAACGGTAAGGATTTCGACCGATTCGACGGCATGGGTGGGTGGCCCACCCAAATACCACCTAGAAACACCCCGACCCCCACCCATCACCCCAGGGGGTGCCACCCCGAGGGGGTGAAAATGGGGTATGGACCATTTTCGAGAACGGTAAGGATTTCGACCGATTTGACGGCATGGGTGGGTGGCCCGCCCCAAATACCACCTAGAAACACCCCGACCCCCCACCCATCACCCCCGGGGGTGCCACCCCCGAGGGGTGAAAATAGGGTATGGACCATTTTCGAGAACGGTAAGGATTTCGACCGATTTGACGGCATGGGTGGGTGGCCCGCCCCAAATACCACATAGAAACACCCCCACCCCACCCATCACCCCCGGGGGTGCCACCCCGAGGGGGTGAAAATGGGGTATGGACCATTTTCGAGAACGGTAAGAATTTCGACCGATTTGACGGCATGGGTGGGTGGCCCGCCCCAAATACCACCTAGAAACACCCCGACCACCCACCGATCACCCCGGGGGTGTCACCCCGAGGGGGTGAAAATGGGGTATGGACCATTTTCGAGAACGGTAAGGATTTCGACCGATTTGACGGCATGGGCGGGTGGCCCGCCCCAAATACCACCTAGAAACACCCCGACCCCCACCATCACCCCCGGAGGGTGCCACCCCGAGGGGGTGAAAATGGGGTATGGACCATTTTCGAGAACGGTAAGGATTTCGACCGATTTGACGGCATGGGCGGGTGGCCCGCCCCAAATACCACCTAGAAACACCCCGACCCCACCCATCACCCCCGGAGGGTGCCACCCCCGAGGGGGTGAAAATGGGGTATGGACCATTTTCGAGGACGGTAAGGATTTCGACCGATTTGACGGCATGGGTGGGTGGCCCGCCCCAAATACCACATAGAAACACCCCCACCCCACCCATCACCCCCGGGGGTGCCACCCCGAGGGGGTGAAAATGGGGTATGGACCATTTTCGAGAACGGTAAGAATTTCGACCGATTTGACGGCATGGGTGGGTGGCCCGCCCCAAATACCACCTAGAAACACCCCGACCCCCCACCGATCACCCCGGGGGGTGTCACCCCGAGGGGGGTGAAAATGGGGTATGGACCATTTTCGAGAACGGTAAGGATTTCGACCGATTTGACGGCATGGGCGGGTGGCCCGCCCCAAATACCACCTAGAAACACCCCGACCCCCACCATCACCCCCGGAGGGTGCCACCCCGAGGGGGTGAAAATGGGGTTTGGACCATTTTCGAGAACGGTAAGGATTTCGACCGATTTGACGACATGGGTGGGTGGACCGCCCCAAATACCACCTAGAAACACCCCGAACCCCACCCATCACCCCCAGGGGGTGTCACCCCGAGGGGTTGAAAATGGGGTATGGACCATTTTCGAGAACGGTAAGGATTTCGACCGATTTGACGGCATGGGTGGGTGGCCCGCCCCAAATACCAACTAGAAACACCCGAACCCCACCCATCACCCCCGGGGGGTGTCACCCCGAGGGGGTGAAAATGGGGTATGGACCATTTTCGAGAACGGTAAGGATTTCGACCGATTCGACGGCATGGGTGGGTGGCCCACCCCAAATACCACCTAGAAACACCCCGACCCCCACCCATCACCCCCAGGGGGTGCCACCCCGAGGGGGTGAAAATGGGGTATGGACCATTTTCGAGAACGGTAAGGATTTCGACCGATTTGACGGCATGGGTGGGTGGCCCGCCCCAAATACCACCTAGAAACACCCCGACCCCCCACCCATCACCCCCGGGGGGTGCCACCCCGAGGGGTGAAAATGGGGTATGGACCATTTTCGAGAACGGTAAGAATTTCGACCGATTTGACGGCATGGGTGGGTGGCCCGCCCCAAATACCACATAGAAACACCCCCACCCCCACCCATCACCCCCGGGGGTGCCACCCCGAGGGGGTGAAAATGGGGTATGGACCATTTTCGAGAACGGTAAGAATTTCGACCGATTTGACGGCATGGGTGGGTGGCCCGCCCCAAATACCACCTAGAAACACCCCGACCCCCCACCGATCACCCCGGGGGGTGTCACCCCGAGGGGGTGAAAATGGGGTATGGACCATTTTCGAGAACGGTAAGGATTTCGACCGATTTGACGGCATGGGCGGGTGGCCCGCCCCAAATACCACCTAGAAACACCCCGACCCCACCATCACCCCCGGAGGGTGCCACCCCGAGGGGGTGAAAATGGGGTTTGGACCATTTTCGAGAACGGTAAGGATTTCGACCGATTTGACGACATGGGTGGGTGGACCGCCCCAAATACCACCTAGAAACACCCCGAACCCCACCATCACCCCCAGGGGGTGTCACCCCGAGGGGGTGAAAATGGGGTATGGACCATTTTCGAGAACGGTAAGGATTTCGACCGATTTGACGGCATGGGTGGGTGGCCCGCCCCAAATACCACCTAGAAACACCCGAACCCCACCCATCACCCCCGGGGGGTGTCACCCCGAGGGGGTGACAATGGGGTATGGACCATTTTCGAGAACGGTAAGGATTTCGACCGATTTGACGGCATGGGTGGGTGGCCCGCCCCAAATACCACATAGAAACACCCCGACCCCCACCCATCACCCCCGTGGGGTGTCACCCCGAGGGGGTGAAAATGGGGTATGGACCATTTTCGAGAACGGTAAGGATTTCGACCGATTCGACGGCATGGGTGGGTGGCCCACCCAAATACCACCTAGAAACACCCCGACCCCCACCCATCACCCCAGGGGGTGCCACCCCGAGGGGGTGAAAATGGGGTATGGACCATTTTCGAGAACGGTAAGGATTTCGACCGATTTGACGGCATGGGTGGGTGGCCCGCCCCAAATACCACCTAGAAACACCCCGACCCCCCACCCATCACCCCCGGGGGTGCCACCCCGAGGGGTGAAAATAGGGTATGGACCATTTTCGAGAACGGTAAGGATTTCGACCGATTTGACGGCATGGGTGGGTGGCCCGCCCCAAATACCACATAGAAACACCCCCACCCCACCCATCACCCCCGGGGGTGCCACCCCGAGGGGGTGAAAATGGGGTATGGACCATTTTCGAGAACGGTAAGAATTTCGACCGATTTGACGGCATGGGTGGGTGGCCCGCCCCAAATACCACCTAGAAACACCCCGACCACCCACCGATCACCCCGGGGGTGTCACCCCGAGGGGGTGAAAATGGGGTATGGACCATTTTCGAGAACGGTAAGGATTTCGACCGATTTGACGGCATGGGCGGGTGGCCCGCCCCAAATACCACCTAGAAACACCCCGACCCCCACCATCACCCCCGGAGGGTGCCACCCCGAGGGGGTGAAAATGGGGTATGGACCATTTTCGAGAACGGTAAGGATTTCGACCGATTTGACGGCATGGGCGGGTGGCCCGCCCCAAATACCACCTAGAAACACCCCGACCCCACCCATCACCCCCGGAGGGTGCCACCCCGAGGGGGGTGAAAATGGGGTATGGACCATTTTCGAGGACGGTAAGGATTTCGACCGATTTGACGGCATGGGTGGGTGGCCCGCCCCAAATACCACATAGAAACACCCCCACCCCACCCATCACCCCCGGGGGTGCCACCCCGAGGGGGTGAAAATGGGGTATGGACCATTTTCGAGAACGGTAAGAATTTCGACCGATTTGACGGCATGGGTGGGTGGCCCGCCCCAAATACCACCTAGAAACACCCCGACCCCCCCACCGATCACCCCGGGGGGTGTCACCCCCGAGGGGGTGAAAATGGGGTATGGACCATTTTCGAGAACGGTAAGGATTTCGACCGATTTGACGGCATGGGCGGGTGGCCCGCCCCAAATACCACCTAGAAACACCCCGACCCCCACCATCACCCCCGGAGGGTGCCACCCCGAGGGGGTGAAAATGGGGTTTGGACCATTTTCGAGAACGGTAAGGATTTCGACCGATTTGACGACATGGGTGGGTGGACCGCCCCAAATACCACCTAGAAACACCCCGAACCCCACCCATCACCCCCAGGGGGTGTCACCCCGAGGGGTTGAAAATGGGGTATGGACCATTTTCGAGAACGGTAAGGATTTCGACCGATTCGACGGCATGGGTGGGTGGCCCACCCCAAATACCACCTAGAAACACCCGAACCCCACCCATCACCCCCGTGGGGTGTCACCTAGAGGGGGGTGAAAATGGGGTATGGACCATTTTCGAGAACGGTAAGGATTTCGACCGATTCGACGGCATGGGTGGGTGGCCCACCCCAAATACCACCTAGAAACACCCGAACCCCACCCATCACCCCCGGGGGTGTCACCCCCGAGGGGGTGACAATGGGGTATGGACCATTTTCGAGAACGGTAAGGATTTCGACCGATTTGACGGCATGGGTGGGTGGCCCGCCCCAAATACCACATAGAAACACCCCGACCGCCACCCATCACCCCCGTGGGGTGTCACCCCGAGGGGGTGAAAATGGGGTATGGACCATTTTCGAGAACGGTAAGGATTTCGACCGATTCGACGGCATGGGTGGGTGGCCCACCCCAAATACCACCTAGAAACACCGCGACCCCCACCCATCACCCCCAGGGGTTGCCACCCCGAGGGGGTTAAAATGGGGTATGGACCATTTTCGAGAACGGTAAGGATTTCGACCGATTTGACGGCATGGGTGGGTGGCCCGCCCCAAATACCACCTAGAAACACCCCGACCCCCCACCCATCACTCCCGGGGGGTGCCACCCCGAGGGGTGAAAATGGGGTATGGACCATTTTCGAGAACGGTAAGGATTTCGACCGATTTGACGGCATGGGTGGGTGGCCCGCCCCAAATACCACCTAGAAACACCCCGACCCCCACCCATCACCCCAGGGGGGTGTCACCCCGAGGGGGTGAAATGGGGTATGGACCATTTTCGAGAACGGTAAGGATTTCGACCGATTCGACGGCATGGGTGGATGGCCCGCCCCAAATACCACCTAGAAACACCCCGACCCCCACCCATCACCCCCGGGGGGTGCCACCCGAGGGGGTGAAAATGGGGTTTGGACCATTTTCGAGAACGGTAAGGATTTCGACCGATTTGACGGCATGGGTGGGTGGCCCGCCCCAAATACCACCTGGAAACACCCCGATCCCCACCCATCACCCCCGGGGGGTGCCACCAACGACGGGGTGAAAATGTGGTATGGACCATTTTCGAGAACGGTAAGGATTTCGACCGATTTGACGGCATGGGTGGGTGGCCCGCCCCAAATACCACCTAGAAACACCACGACCCCCCCCCCACGTGTTATAATTGGGCGTGGCACTTTTTCAGTGCAGCGTGTGCTATAAGTGGGTGTGGCACTTTTTCAGTGCAACGTATGTTATAAGTGGGCGTGGCACTTTTTTATTTCAGCGTGTGTTATAACTGGGCGTGGCACTTTTTCAGTGCAGCGTGTGCTATAAGTGGGTGTGGCACTTTTTAAGTGCAACGTGTGTTATAAGTGGGTGTGGCACTTTTTAAGTGCAGCGTGTGCTATAAGTGGGTGTGGCACTTTTTCAGTGCAACGTATGTTATAAGTGAGCGTGGCACTTTTTTTTATTTCAGCGTGTGTTATAAGTGGGCGTGGCACATTTTTAGTGCAGCGTGTGCTATAAGTGGGCGGGGCACTTTTTTAAGTGCAGCGTGTGTTATAAGTGGGCGTGGCACTTTTTAAGTGCAGCGTGTGTTATAAGTGGGCGTGGCACCTTTTTTATGCAGCGTGTGTTATAAGTGAGCGTGGCATTTTTTAAGTGCAGGGTGTGTTCTACGTGGGCGTGGCACTTTTTATGTGCAGTGTGTTATAAGTGGGCCTGGCACTTTTTTAATGCAGCGTGTGTTATAAGTGGGCGTGGCACTTTTTAGTGCAGCGTTTGTTATAAGTGGGCGTGGCACCTTTTCAATGCAGCGTGTGTTATAAGTGGGCGTGGTACTTTTTCAATGCAGCGTATGTTATAAGTGGGCGTGGCATTTTTTTAGTGCATAGTGTATTATAAGTGGGCGTGGCACTTTTTAGTGCAGTGTGTGCTATAAGTTGGCGTGGCACTTTTCAGTGCAGCGTGTGTTATAAGTGGGCGTGGTACTTTTTCAGTGCAGCGTATGTTATAAGTGGGCGTGGCATTTTGTCAGTGCATCGTGTGTTATAAGTGGGCGTGGCACCTTTTAAGTACAGCGTGTGTTATAAGTGGGCGTGGCACTTTTTAAATGCAGTGTGTGTTATAAGTGGGTGTGGCACTATTTCAGTGCAACGTATGTTATAAGTGGGCGTGGCACTTTTATTTCAGCGTGTGTTATAAGTGGGCGTGGCACTTCTTCAGTTCAGCGTGTGCTATAAGTGGGTGTGGCACCTTTTCAGTGCAACGTATGTTATATGTGGGCGTGGCACTTTTTTATTTCAGCGTGTGTTATAAGTGGGTGTGGCACTTTTTCAGTGCAACGTGTGCTATAAGTGGGCGTGGCATTTTTTAAGTGCAGTGTGTGTTATAAGTGGGCGTGGCACTTTTTAAGTGCAGCGTGTGTTATAAGTGGGCGTGGCACTTTTTCAGTGCAACGTATGTTATATGTGGGCGTGGCACTTTTTTATTTCAGCGTGTGTTATAAGTGAGCGTGGCACTTTTTTTATTTCAGTGTGTGTTATAAGTGGGCGTGGCACTTTTTCAGTGCAGCGTGCGCTATAAGTGGGCGTGGCACCTTTTCAGTTCAGCGTGTGTTATATGTGGGCGTAGCACTTTTTAAATGCAGCGTGTGTTATAAGTGGGCGTGGCACTTTTTTGATGCAGCGTGTGTTATAAGTGGGCGTGACACTTTTTAGTGCAGCGTGTGTTATAAGTGGGCGTGGCATCTTTTCAATGCAGCGTGTGTTATAAGTGGGCAATGCACTTTTTTAATGCAGCGTATGTTATAAGTGGGCGTGGCATTTTTTCAGTGCAGCGTGTGTTATAAGTGGGCGTGGCATTTTTTCAGTGCAGCGTGTGTTATAAGTGTGTTATAACACACGCTGAACTAAAAAAGTGCCTCGCCCACTTATAACACAAGCTGAACTGAAAAAGTGCCACGCCCACTTATAACACACGCGGCACTAAAAAAGTGCCATGCCCACTTATAACACACGCTGCACTACAAAAATGCCACGCCCGCTTATAACACACGCTGCTCTGAAAAAGTGCCACGCCCACTTATAACACACGCTGCACTGAAAAGTGCCACACCCACTTATAACACACGCTGCACTAAAAAAGTGCCACGCCCACTTATAACACACGCTGCGCTGAAAAAGTGTCACGCCCACTTTTAACACCCGCTGCACTTAAAAAGTGCCACGCCCACTTATAACACACGCTGCACTGAAAAAGTGCCACGCCCAATTATAACACACGATGCAATTAAAAAGTGCCACGCCCACTTATAACACACGCTGCATTAAAAAAGTGCCACGCCAACGTATAACACACGCTGCACTAATAACACACGCCCACTTATAACACACGCTGGACTAAAAAAGTGTCACGCCCATTGTAACACACGCTGCACTGAAAAAGTGCCACGCCCGCTTATAACACACGCCCACTTATAACACACGCTGGATTAAAAAGTGCCACGCCGACTTATGCACACACTGCACGGAAAAAGTGCCACGCCCGCTTATAACACACGCTGCACTGAAAAATCGGTCGAAATCCTTTCCGTTCTCGAAAATGGTCCATACCCCATTTTCACCCCCTCGGTGTGGCACCCCCCGGGTGATGGGTGGGGGTCGGGGTGTTTCTAGGTGGTATTTGGGCGGGCCACCCACCCATGCCGTCAAATCGGTCGAAATCCTTACCGTTCTCGAAAATGGTCCATACCCCATTTTCACCCCCCTCGGGGTGACAGCCCCCGGGGGTGATGGGTGGGGGGTTGGGGTGTTTCTAGGTGGTATTTGGGGCGGGCCACCCACCCATGCCGTCAAATCGGTCGAAATCCTTACCGTTCTCGAAAACGGTCCATACCCCATTTTCACCCCCTCGGGGTGGCACCCCCCCCCCCGGGGGTGATGGGTGGGGGTCGGGGTGTTTCTAGGTGGTATTTGGGGCGGGCCACCCACCCATGCCGTCAAATCGGTCGAAATCCTTACCGTTCTCGAAAATGGTCCATACCCCATTTTCACCCCCTCGTGGTGGCACCCCCCGGGGGTGATGGTGGGGGGGGTCGGGGTGTTTCTAGGTGGTATTTGGGGCGGGCCACCCACCCATGCCGTCAAATCTGTCGAAATCCTTACCGTTCTCGAAAATGGTCCATACCCCATTTTCACCCCCTCGGTGTGGCACACCCGGGGGTGGTGGGTGTGGGGTCGGGGTGTTTCTAGGTGGTATTTGGGGCGGGCCACCCACCCATGCCGTCAAATCGGTCGAAATCCTTACCGTTCTCGAAAACGGTCCATACCCCATTTTCACCCCCTCGGGGTGGCACCCCCGGGGGTGATGGGTGTGGGGTCGGGGTGTTTCTAGGTGGTATATGGGGCGGGCCACCCACCCATGCCGTCAAATCGGTCGAAATCCTTACCGTTCTCGAAAACGGTCCATACCCCATTTTCACCCCCTCGGGGTGACACCCCCGGGGGTGATGGGTGGGGGGTCGGGGTGTTTCTAGGTGGTATTTGGGGCGGGCCACCCACCCATGCCGTCAAATCGGTCGAAATCCTTACCGTTCTCGAAAATGGTCCATACCCCATTTTCACCCCCTCGGGGTGACACCCCCGGGGGTGATGGGTGGGGGGTCGGGGTGTTTCTAGGTGGTATTTGGGGCGGGCCACCCACCCATGCCGTCAAATCGGTCGAAAGCGACATTTTTGAAAATAAGGAATAGGGAATTAGTTCCAATTGTCATGTCTGTAGTCTCGCCAAACAACTGGGATTTTGTTTAGTCCTCTGCTATAATTATTTGTTTGTGATCGGAGTGAAATATCAACGGAATTTAATTCGGCTTTGAGTCTGACTGACAGCGCAATTCCGCATCCTTGATAGTTGGACCAATATTAATAGCAGACGACTAAACAAAATTCCCGTTGTTTGGTGAGACTTTGAGATCCTGGGTGTCTTTTTGACAGTTTAAGAGATCCTGGGTGTCTTTTTGACAGAAACCACGCGACAATGACCTATTCAGCATTAATAATGAACAATATTCACAAATATGTATATATATTGTATTCTAATGCAATTTCATTATTTGCTGGTCGCTGGTCAATTATATGACATAAAAAGGGAATATAATGACGTAGCAAATTGGTGGACGAGACCACTCTGCACATTAATACATAATATATACACCAGGATATATACTCTATCTTGTTGTAGAAACAAACATACACAAGTGCATATAATTTATTATTATGAACGGGAAAATACGAGTCGACGAGTTCTCTTCAAAATTCCATGTGCACATATTTGTATTTTGGCTCAAATACTCTCATACAACTGTATATACAAGTGAATACATGCTGAATAGGGGTGATGGGTCCCGAGGTATAGCTCTGCCTATAGTGAATACATGCTGAATAGGGGTGATGGGTCCCGAGGTATAGCTCTGCCTATAGTGAATACATGCTGAATAGGGGTGATGGGTCCCGAGGTATAGCTCTGCCTATAGTGAATACATGCTGAATAGGGGTGATGGGTCCCGATGTATAGCTCTGCCTATAGTGAATACATGCTGAATAGGGGTGATGGGTCCCGATGTATAGCTCTGCCTATAGTGAATACATGCTGAATAGGGGTGATGGGTCCCGATGTATAGCTCTGCCTATAGTGAATACATGCTGAATAGGGGTGATGGGTCCCGATGTATAGCTCTGCCTATAGTGAATACATGCTGAATAGGGGTGATGGGTCCCGATGTATAGCTCTGCCTATAGTGAATACATGCTGAATAGGGGTGATGGGTCCCGAGGTATAGCTCTGCCTATAGTGAATACATGCTGAATAGGGGTGATGGGTCCCGATGTATAGCTCTGCCTATAGTGAATACATGCTGAATAGGGGTGATGGGTCCCGAGGTATAGCTCTGCCTATAGTGAATACATGCTGAATAGGGTTGATGGGTCCCGATGTATAGCTCTGCCTATAGTGAATACATGCTGAATAGGGGTGATGGGTCCCGAGGTATAGCTCTGCCTATAGTGAATACATGCTGAATAGGGGTGATGGGTCCCGAGGTATAGCTCTGCCTATAGTGAATACATGCTGAATAGGGGTGATGGGTCCCGATGTATAGCTCTGCCTATAGTGAATACATGCTGAATAGGGGTGATGGGTCCCGATGTATAGCTCTGCCTATAGTGAATACATGCTGAATAGGGGTGATGGGTCCCGATGTATAGCTCTGCCTATAGTGAATACATGCTGAATAGGGGTGATGGGTCCCGATGTATAGCTCTGCCTATAGTGAATACATGCTGAATAGGGGTGATGGGTCCCGAGGTATAGCTCTGCCTATAGTGAATACATGCTGAATAGGGTTGATGGGTCCCGAGGTATAGCTCTGCCTATAGTGAATACATGCTGAATAGGGGTGATGGGTCCCGATGTATAGCTCTGCCTATAGTGAATACATGCTGAATAGGGGTGATGGGTCCCGATGTATAGCTCTGCCTATAGTGAATACATGCTGAATAGGGGTGATGGGTCCCGATGTATAGCTCTGCCTATAGTGAATACATGCTGAATAGGGGTGATGGGTCCCGATGTATAGCTCTGCCTATAGTGAATACATGCTGAATAGGGGTGATGGGTCCCGATGTATAGCTCTGCCTATAGTGAATACATGCTGAATAGGGGTGATGGGTCCCGATGTATAGCTCTGCCTATAGTGAATACATGCTGAATAGGGGTGATGGGTCCCGATGTATAGCTCTGCCTATAGTGAATACATGCTGAATAGGGGTGATGGGTCCCGATGTATAGCTCTGCCTATATTTATAGAAGTTCGAACGTATCGATCGGGTGGGAGATAATTTCATATTTTATTTTCCCAAAAGTCACAAAATCCTTGACTCTAAGGAAATTCAAGTAAAGGGCAGGGGGGACTGGAAGTAAAAGAGTTATCTGGAATTAGGACCTATCGGGCCGACCATGGTTCGGCCTGGTGGGAGAATTTTTTTTAATTCCGACTAAAAAGACGCGAAATCCTGAGACTTTTTAGGACATCCTAAAGACCATGAAAATTAGTGTCTTCTGTATGTTGCTTGGTATTATTAATCTTATCAAAGACTGAAAGAGGAATATTTATGTCATGCACTCGATCAATTTTATGGAAGTAAAATATGTACTACGGTTAAGACTTAACTGGTCTTGCAACAGGAGGAAATAACTGTTCTTACAATTGACAGATACGGCGAAATTCCGACTATACCAAGATGCAACATCCTAGCATCTGAGACTTTGCATACAGGCCATTCCTGGCTCGAGGTCCTTGAGATTTGGAACATCGTATGGCCATCATGCAGTGTCTGTGTCCGTACCTCAAGTGGGGTTGGGCACCGCCATATATCGGGAGTTCCATGGTTAACCCGGACAATTAACCGGGCCTACCCCACTGGCTAGGCGCCACTGGTGTATCGGCCCCGGCTAACACGGATAATTTCAACAATAAATTTGAGCATTTACGCCGCCAAACATAAAAAGACGTAAGAACAAGACATTGAATGGACATCGAAGTATTGAAACCAGTTCAAACAATTCTGATCACAAATACTGAGATCAACTAGATGAAGAACGAGAGGCCGATCAATATCGGCAGATGTTTAACCCATACCTTGGCGATAGCAATTAGCTATAACTGATAATTGGTCAAAGATATTATCACAGTAATCCATATATCAGTACCTAACTTAAAATCAAAAGCTAAAATAATTTGTCTTAAGAAGGGGTTAAAGTATTTGGGGTGGGAGAGGAGTCGTTTTAAATCTCATAACTCTGTCCCTATTCACACAGGGACCTCTCACTGTGAGATCCAATGGTTTAGCCATTAATCAATTTGACAGATAGGATAAACAATTATCCAGCCAGCAGGTTGTTTATCTTTACCTTCATACAACCACCCTAGAGCTCTGTAACATATGTCATCACTCAATTAATAACAGATTTCGCTTGGAATGACATATATTAATTTAAAGGTACTCTCATATACTCTGGATATTGGATGTTCACATGGTAATTTATTGATATCATTATATTACATGCAACTATTGCAATAAAATCTTCATATTTTCAAAACAGGACATCACACCTAATTAATGGTTTTAAATATTTGTGTGTGTTAAATTGGGCGAGGAGTTCAATCTAAAAAAATAATTCAAAAATAATTTATTTTTTTCAAAACCAGAACTATAAACATAATCAATAGAAATATTTGAGTCATCAAATCGGATAGTACGGGGTTACTCTTAACTAAAATAATGAACTGATAAACACAAAATAGTCAACAAAAAGCATGTCATTGGATTTAGAAACCCATACAATAAGTCATTCTCAAGAATCCCAGCACCCTTCATATTATCCTGCAGCCCAAATTCAATTGAGGGAATTTCAAAATAAGACATTTCCTCTAATGATGAATATATTTATTGAAAAACTGACTGAACCTGGCTCAAAGTGAAAGCGATAATTTAATATATGTCTATCGGATAATATGTGTCTATGGAATGGGTTAATTTTAATCCCAAATCCATGTAAGTGAAAAGTGGATCACCATCAATCTGTTCACAGAATAGGAGAATGATCAAATGAAAAACACCAGAAGACCATATTAACCCCGGGTTAATCATTTCCAATGACATCATATGATGGAACTAAGAGTCTTATAGAGTGTACATTAATTAATGCCATTGACCTGATTCAACAGAGGATTAATTAACTTAATATTGCACAGAAGACAGAACTGGAATAAAGAGTCACAGTTTGACAGATGAGATAAACAGGTCTGTCAGGCACCAGTGTATTGGGTGTCCAATAGCTTTTAATTGTCTCATTCTAATAACACAGTTCTGTGTGGATTCATTTTCTCTTCAAATTGCACAGTGCATCTGAGTGCATGGCAAATAGGTATGAATAATAAAGGGCCATAACTCTGTTAAAATAAATCGGATCAAACCCATATTCGAACTTGATCTATATTTAGGGGTCAGAAATTGATATGCCAAATTTGGTGTCAATCAGATGGAAATTTTTTGAGTCATCCTGGTTTGGATGAATACTATTTAAAAACAAGAGTGGAAAGGGTTAACTAAACACTATCAAAATCCATACAGATGAAGAACGTGCTAAGAAAGACCTAGGTAAGAAATATGAGGCAGATCAGAAGAAAATTATTTGACTTAAATGCATCAGATAGCATTTGTGTGCAGGGTTAATTATTCTCTAAATCGATCAACCAATCGATACCAAAAACTATACAGGTGAGGGGTGTGTCATCATAAACCTACATATCAAATATGAACACAATCGGACAAAAAATACTTTGGTTACAGCATCGGATAGCTCATGCCTATGTGCGGATGCAAAGTGTAAATAATTTCTAAACCGATCAACCGATCGATTCCAAAAACTATAGAGTGTGTCATCATAAACATGCACATAAAATTTGAGTTATCTCCCATCGCTCCGCTGAGATATCACTGCCATCTTGGACATTTGGTAAGGATTTCTTACGTGTTCTTAGTTCTTACGTTTTAGGATTAAAATTGTCTATGTCTGGCTCAGTTCATATTGTTCTTATCAAAACCGAAAGAATTACCATTATAGCAAACTGTTGGTGGTCAAAATAAGATAATAGGTGACTAAATATAGTTCCGACGATATGTAAAAATAGATGTATCGGTCCGCGAAGTACCATCATTGTGGCAGTGCTATATCGCAGTGATAACATAGAGGGCGCTGCATGGAGTTTGTCTTATAGTTGTTGTCTGTTGCTTAACAATGTACTGCACTGCGATCCGGTCATAAAAGCCGAACATAGCCGAACATATAGCCGAACACAAGTTCAAATAATGGGACATTTTACAAATAAAGTTCATAGGCATATGTATTCATGTTCAAGATATATTGCTATACGAAGTTTGGTGGAGTTTGGATCAATAAAGAGTGTTTTATTAGATGTTTTGTATAACGCGTTTGTTTGATAGGTGATAATTAATATCTTCCATGTGGGATTAAAGGTACTCAATCCGATTAGACGCTCCCAAATTACTATTTCTTTGGCTTCGGGGGTAAAAAATATTTGATTCGAGTCGAGGAACATACCCATCAAAGCTCAGATTGATCAGATATCGATTTTGGAAGTTTGTTATTTCAATTGTTTCTGGGCCAGAAACACGAGCTCAAACGGACGGTCTTGCAGATAAAGATTGATAACTCTAAAATCAGGTGGTAATAATAACCACTTTATTTAGGAGCGTCTGATACAGATTGAGTATGTTTAAGTCACCAGCCGACAGGCTTTAATGTTGTCGGTGGCTGTCTCTCGCCTATGATCTTTAAAGTTATGTGAAACACTCCGATAGGTTGATCAAAAAAATAGAAATGGAGAATAATCTTGCTCAAAGTAGTTATTTTTACAAATATTAATCCAAATTTACAGGCAACACACACAGCCATTCTTAGATATTACATGTAAATAAATGCAATGACTTTCGATGACGAAATCGTTTGCGTTGGTTTATCGCCGATAGTTGCGTCCCGAATCGAGTTGTAAATATTTACAATTGCGCATAGTTCAGACGATGTTTTCTATGGAGTGGTATGGTCGATTTCTTGGAGATTTTCGATCTATGTCAGTAGAATGCTGCATTCCTGCAGTTGGCATAGCGCCTGAATACTAACATATCAGTTTCATACACCCGCACAAGTCCATAATATGGCTTTAAGTGTTTTGTTGCTGTTTGTTTGTTTGTTTGTTTGTTTGTTTATTAGGCCACACACGACGTTGTCAAATTTACGGGTGGAGAAAAGACCACACAGAGGCTTAATTTCACCGGGAAATTGTTCCACTGCGTGTAGAAATCACCGACCCCCGGAAAGCAACTGACAAACTTGCCCAGATACACGATTCCGGCCACCCTCCCTATGACGGTGTTCGAACCAGCTTCGTCAGCGCTGGACGGCCTGTGACGGCGTAATTCACCTGGCACACTACCGACTGGACCACCGGGGGCCCCCAAGTGTTTTGTTGCAATCATTGTTATCTATAAATTTAAACCGTAAACGGAACTAAACCAGGCTATTTTTTTTGTAAATCGGTTTATTGCAAATAAATAGACCATGGGATGAAAATCCTAAGACGCACATGGAATGTAAGACTCGATATTCTTATAGTACTTGCTTTTCTTAATTAGACCCTGGAGAGTGGGTTCAGTCCGATTGTTTACCCTGTGCCAATGCATTTTCTTATATATGCGAGTCGACCATAGGTCGCCTCGCATATATAAGAGAATGCATTGGCCTAACAATTTTTTATCATTTTTTTAATAAATTTTTCTTACAATTTTTAGGACATAAAATAAAAAACATCCATTACCCTGCAGGGAGCCCCACACATATATAGAAGCATATAGAAGAGTGTCGTCTGCTCATGTTTGTCTGGGGCTCTGTATGGGTGAAATTATAAAATTGTTAAAGAATACAAGACAAAATTGTAAAAAAAATGTTAGGCCAATGCATTCTCTTATATATGCGAGGCGACCTATGGTCGAGTCGCATATATAAGAGAATGCATTGGCACAGGGTAAACTTAGAATCGTAGAAAATTGATATAAAAAAGTTTGTCAGCCACTGTTAGGATACTACAAGAATATGTAACATAATGCAAAAGTTCTGGTTTCTGGAGTTGTAAATGCGTGAGAAAAACTTGTTTTGTCAGCCGTTTTCGTGTACATCATTCTCACTAAAATATATATTTAAAAATCGTTTTATTATTACAAGTTCATTCAGACAGTTTGGTGATTTTTCTAAATGGAATATGTCGAAATCTTTCAATAAATACCCTGGAATTTCAAAATTTCCGAACTGGCATCTGACAGCCTTGATTTTAGTTTATTTTAATGAATATTAGTCTTTGACTGACTACCGAGGAGGGAAGATGACCCATTGGGCCGACCCAAGCTCACGAGAAAAATAGACCTTGAAATTATCATCCTTATGTTTTTTTTACAATTATTCTGAGTTGTGAATTTTCACGTGATTTCTTATGAGAAATGCAGACTGAAATGTTTCCACAAAGAAGTTATTGGATATTTTCAAAGTCAGAATTCTCACGTTAGATCTCTTAACCCTTTACCCAACAAAACCCCTTATAGAGCCCCACATAGACTGGAGCAGACGACACTCTGCAGTGCATGCTTCCATATGTGTGAGGCTCCCTGTGGGATAAATCTCTTAATTAAACCTTTACCCAACAAAACGGCCAAAAACGCCCAAATAAAGCTTCAACAGCCTAAAATACCATTTGCCAATGCATTCTCTTATACATGCGAGTCGACCATAGGTCGCCTCGCATATATAAGAGAATGCATTGGCCTAACAATTTTTTATCATTTTTTTTAAATAAATGTTTCTTACGATTTTTAGGACATAAAATAAAAAACATCCATTACCCTGCAGGGAGCCCCACACATATATAGAAGCATATAGAAGAGTGTCGTCTGCTCATGTTTGTCTGGGGCTCTGTATGGGTGAAATTATAAAATTGTTAAAGAATACAAGAAAACATTATTAAAATTGTAAAAAATTGTTAGGCCAATGCATTCTCTTATATATGCGAGGCGACCTATGGTCGACTCGCATATATAAGAGAATGCATTGGCACAGGGCCGTTCTGTTGGGTAAAGGGCTAAGAAATAGAAGGATTTAAAATTGCATGGTCTCGAATTCCAGAAAAGTAAGCTAAGTGTGATTTTCTAACATGAGAATATGTTAGAAATAGGGTAGAAATTTCTAAGTCAGATTTCAATGGGTGCAAAATTATTACCCAGCACATGTGGCAGATAAATCTGATCTGGTGTATGCTGGATAATTCAAACTATAAAATGCGCCAAAACAGTTACTGGAGGTAACCTGTGCATGTCAGTTGATATGCACAAATTAGACTGTAAAATCTTTATTTCTGTGTTAGAAGTTGTATTATATTCATGAGAAGGAAACATGGAGTTATATTGTGGTATTTGTGGATATTCTTTAATGATAAGTTCCACAACATGGAATTCTATGGAAGCGTATTGGTGCCATTTTGAAAAAAATAAATTGGCACAGTAAGTGCTAATTAGCACATACGTATAAGCTAATTAGCTGATAATAACAGCTAATTAGCACATAGTAAGTGCTAATTAGCACATACATATCAGCTAATTAGCTGATAATAACAGCTAATTAGCTGATACTATCAGCTAATTAGCGCATACGTATCAACTAATTAGCACATGCATATCAGCTAATTAGCACATGCGTATCAGCTAATTAGCTGATAACAACAGCTAATTAGCTGATAACAACAGCTAATTAGCTGATAACAACAGCTAATTAGCACATAGTAAGTGCTAATTAACACATACTCATCAGCTAATTAGCTGATAATAACAGCTAATTAGCTGATACTATCAGATAATTAGCGCATACGTATCAGCTAATTAGCACATGCATATCAGCTAATTATCACATACGTATCAGCTAATTAGCTGATAACAACAGCTAATTAGCTGATAACAACAGCTAATTATCACATAGTAGGGGCTAATTAGCACATACATATCAGCTAATTATCTCCCATTGAGTGCTAACTTAAGTAATAACTCAACTCAAAAATAACAGATTTCATTTTTTGGGAAATTTTTCTACAAAATATGGTGTCACACCCACAACAAGAGCAACGCTGGTGCGTCGGCTTAATACGCCCGTGTTTGCGCATAAAAAGTGACAAAACAAGGATGCAACTTTAATAAAAAATCAGCTGTCTGGGCCCAAATTCGAACTTGACCGGCATTTTGATATTATTTTGTCATATACCAAGTTTGGTTGTGATAAAGTAATCATGACTCAAGTTATCGATCGGAAACCATAAATTTGGGAAATTCAAAGTCAAAATCAGGACGTAATTCAATAAAAAAAACATCAGAACGTAACTTTAACAAAAATCATCGAACCGCGCCCATTTTCGAACTTGACCTGTATTTTGATATTATTGCGTCACATACCAAGTTTTATTGTGATAGTGTAATACTTACTCAAGTTATCGATCGGAAACCATAAATTTGGGAAATGCTAAGTCAAAATCAGAACGTTACTTTAACAAAAATCATCGGACCGCGCCCGTTTTCGAACTTGACCTGTATTTTGATATGATTGAACCACAAACCAAGTTTGGTTGTGATAAAATTATCCCTACGCAAGTTATCGATCGGAAACCAAAATGTTAACGGACGGACAGACAGACGGACGCGCGGACGGACAGACGGACGGACGAACTGATTACATAATAGTCTTTTGAAAAGAAATCCACGAGGTTCATGTTGACCCGGAAGTAGTTCCAGTTTTGAGTCACGTGTCGAAATTTCTGATGAAACAGACGTGACGATTGGATAACTTTTCAGGCCTATATAACAGTATTAAATTATCAGCTAATTAGCTGATAGTATCAGCTAATTAGCTGATATGTATGTGCTAATTAGCACTTATTATGTGCTAATTAGCTGTTATTATCAACTAATTAGCTGATACGTATGTTCTAATTAGCTGATATTATCAGCTAATTAGCTGTTATATCAGCTAATTAGCTGATATGTATGTGCTAATTAGCACTTACTATGTGCTAATTAGCTGTTATTATCAGCTAATTAGCTGATACGTATGTGCTAATTAGCACTTACTGGGCCAATTTTTTTTCTTCAAAATGGCACCAATACCCTTCCATAGAATTCACACTATAGGTATGTGTAATATTTATAGAAATGACAGAGGGCTTTAGACTTTATGCACCTGGTATAATGGCTGTCCCTACACCCTATAGTGTTGCCTTTACTTCAGGTTCTAGTATGTAATTTATCAACCGGGTAGACTACATGTATATATAAAAGTTGTCTCGATGTCGGTTCTTAGTACTGTCACAACATTGTTTCAACATGCGTTGATGTCCCAAACTATCGTCAAAACACTCTTCCATGTTTGTCAAAACACTCTTTCATGTTTTTCAAAACATTACATCGGCTGAGGTGACATCGCTTGAGATGGCCTCACTGACCAGGCTTCACAACAGTACAAACATTCTTTGATGTCAGCGAATTTATTAGCAGGGTGGGTAAATGTCCCTTTGTCATTTCACCGGCGGGGTGGGGAAATGTCCGGTGGGTAAATGTCCGGGTGGGGAAATGTCCGGTGGGTTAATGTCCTGGTGGGGAAATGTCCGCTTTTGAAAGTGGGGAAATGTCCGGTGGGGAAATGTCAGGTTACCCCCTAAAACGCTAATCTGCGTGCCGGAACTGCTGCTCTGCGTGCTAAATATAAAATTTTGTTGTTGACGACGTCAGTTTTCAAGTAGTACCACGCCGGTAAGTATGTGCTTTTATTTTCTTAGTTAATGCGCGTTAGTTAGAGTGATATTAACGTACTCTTTGTGCAAATGCGTGTGGTTGGAAGAAATTTGGAAGTGTATGGAATGTGTCACACAAAATTACAACATGCCTGTTTTTTCATCATTTTTCATGCCACGATACTAGCATTGTCGTTAATTCCGAAGAAATTTACAGCTATTACCCTCTGTTCACAACGAATACCTCTTTCTGAATTTTTTATGTACTTCATTTGTTGATATCAGTAAAAACAAGATCGAATTTCATCACTTTGCATGGGCGATATTGTTTCTGACAACTCTGGTGCGCATATTTGACAACGTCTGATCTGCGATGTTGACAACTCCTTATCCGAGAGTAAGGAAATTGACCTTTTCACGACTTTACAAACTTAAAACTTACAAAGCTGTCCCAGTTTGTGGCAAAATAATAAGGACGTGGCAACGTGGTCTTTATATTTTTTTTGTATAAATAGGTTTATTGCAAATAAAATTGCAAAGAGCCAGACAACAGGTCCGAAGACCTATATAAGTCCGACTCAACAAAATATAAATTACAAAATAATATTCACGTGATCAACAAAACAAAACAAAAAACAAAATTAAGTGCATATGGTGATACTGTACAGTTGATTCAGGAGTCCTTGGGTGGTAAGAAGCTACATATTCCATAATTTTCAAATTTTAATCGATTTGAGGCTATGTGCATCGGTTTGGGTAATTGGCTAAATAGATCTTTTAGACACCAGAAAAATCATATAGGATTACGCTTTATATAATATTATCTAATTGCATCCTCACCAAAAGAAAATGAAAGATTAATAATTCAACTTGTAACTTGTAACTATATAAAAAGTTATGCATTTTTGAATCTGGATGTTGCTTCAACATAAATATGAACTGCTTTTACAATTTCTGAATTTATAGTGGTACTCAAGCGATTATCTCCATAAAGTAATAGATGAGTTTTGATATCAACTTCCAATAATCCCAATGCAGTAAAGAGTTCGAATCGCTCCAATACATATAGCGGACAGTACATAAAATAATGTTCAGTATCTTCATATATATTCCCACAAATACATTTTGGATCATCAGTCAGGAATCGCTCAAACTTATGTGCTTTTAAATCACTACAGCCTAGGCGCATTCTCGCATGTACTATCTGTGTCTCTCTTTTTCCTTCATAAAAGTAAACTGGAATAATTGAATCACCCCGTTTCAGAGTGTATTTCAACAACGAAATTGATTTTGATATCTTCAGTTCCTCTTCCAAACAGTTCCATAATCTAGGACCTGATTGAAAGAATGAATTCAAGAAACTTTTAATCGGATTTTGAGAGTATACATAGCTCAAATTAGTTGCTGTTCTCATTTCGTAGTCACTTATATCTGATACGCGTCTTGGAATTTGAAGGGAAATATAGTTGGGAGCCATTTTGTGGACTGCCTTATGAATCGTAACCACTTTCCTTCTAGACCTTCTATCAGCTAGTGGTATATACCCCGTTTCCTTGTAAAGTAAAATATGGTCTTTATATTGAGTGCACCTATATTCTCGCCATCTCTCTCTGTATTCTATCTCAGATTATATTCTCTCTCTCCTCTCTCTCCTCTCTCTCCTCTCTCTCCTCTCTCTCCTCTCTCTCTCCTCTCTCTCCTCTCTCTCCTCTCTCTCTCTCTCTCTCTCTCTCTCTCTTCACCCTCTGGGGACCTTATTCTGCTTAGGCCTTGTATTCTGGGAAGTATGTCTCAAATCAACATTGTTTTTATTACGTTTTCCATTCTGGGAACTTTATATATCCCCTAATTTGCAGAAGATAAAATGCATAATCGAGGTGCCCAATGGGTGAACATCATCAACTTCAACTGGGAAATTTCAATCTATATCTAGGTCTACCATAACAGTTGAGGGCCCAAGAAGAATGAGGTTTCCAGAGGGTACATTTTGACTCAGGGACGCCGGATAAGGGGGCATGCGGCGGCACTCGCCCCTTGCCCTGGTCCAGTGGGTACCCGAAAAGTGCCCTCGTGACTGGTTTTCCCCTCTTGCTCTTTGGTGCTTCCGGCATCGCTGAATTTGGTGATGCTAGCCCGCTGCATTACCATGGACGCAGTGCTTTGTGGTAGCATGCATATGCTGCGGCACGGTATACAGTAAATCTATACATGTTTCTGGCATGAGCTTCTCATATAGGGTAACTAATTGTAACCCTAGCCACCACATCTTTGTTTTAATTTTGTGAGTTTTGCTATACAATCACTGTACACGAATCCCGGTGTTTGTAGTAACACGCAGGAGGTGTGGGCATGATACAGTAACACCGTACATGTTTCTGGCATGAACTGATCATATCGGTAACTAATTGTAAACCCACGCACACTCAGTGTATTGAGTTTATTTATTCCCCTCACTGTTTAATGCATTTAACGGAAACGAGAGAAGCAGATCTCGACAAACATCGTTTATTTATAGCATCGAGAGCTTTAAAGCTCTATCTCTGCGCTCGCTCTCCACCAGAACTCTTCAGCTTTCCCCGACGCTTAACGGACTACACTAAACTCAAGGACTATCAAAATGCCACCAAAATTCGTAAGTACCTGCGTTGTTTTGGTCTTGATATTCACACCTATGTTATCTATTGGACATTTCCGTATGTTATCAAACAAACATATTCTCAACATGATACCAGCAATTTATGTTTCAATATAAATATTATAACTTGACGGCAGATTAAAAAAACACTACATATTAAAATTGTACCTTTTCACCACAAATGAGATCTTGTCGCCACATATATATCGATGGGATATTTCGATTTGTTATCAAACATACATATGCATACCATATTAAATCTAAAATTTCCATTATTGCCCCGTTCGAAGTTGACAGCCACCTTAGCTATAGCTTTTGTCATATCATTATTACTGCTTTTAAGTGGAGACATACATGAGAATCCGGGTCCTGTTGGCGAAGTCACTATCGGTAAAAATTGTTCAATGATGCAACTTAACACCCAAAGTATGAAACACAAGATATCGCAAATAGATGCCGAAGCCACACATTTTGATATATGCATCTTCACAGAAACATGGCTTGATAACTCAGTTAGTAATTCGGACATAATGTTCCACGGATTTCATGAACCGATAAGGAATGATAGAAAGACCGAAACAACAGGAGGGGGGTGTCAGCATCTACATTCGAAATAGTATTCCGTATAAACTTCGCGAAGACTTAATAGTACCTGATCTGGAATCAGTATGGGCTGAAGTCACCATATGCTACAAAAAAATTCTACTTGGATGTATATATGGAATCCTATTACGGCCACTTGCTAATGGCGCTTTCGGCGCTTTCGGCGCGATGCGCCGAAAGCGCCGAAAGCGACAAAAAGTGCGCCATTAGTAACGCGCCGAAAGCGCCGAAAGCGACAAAAAGTGCGCCGTAACGGCGCACTATTTGTCGCTTTCGGCGCTTTCGGCGCTTTCGGCGCTTTCGGCGCGGTGCGCCGAAAGCGACAAAATGTGCGCCATTAGCGTTATTTCGGCGCGCGCCGAAACAACGCTAATGGCGCACTTTTTGTCGCTTTCGGCGCGCGCGCCGAAAGCGCCGAAAGCGACAAAAAGTGCGCCGAAAGCGCCATTAGCAAGTGGCCGTAATAGGATTCCATAGTAACTTCTGTATGCCATTAAAATGGAGGCGTTTATTGTTGACAATTTTTTTCTAAATTTTACACACCGTGAAATTATCTATAAGTTTTATCAGAAATATGGAATTACAATTAGGTGAGTGAACTTCAAAAGCCACAGCTCCTGAACCCCCCCCCCCCATTCGCATGGATGCAGGGATGTGGTAACGGAGAGTCCAACATGTTCTCTGCCTTGTTTGTTCAATGTTATAAAGTTCCATGTTAGAACATAAAAAAAGTTCCCATGTTTTGCACTGATGGAATAATATCTCTACAAGCACTATGCAGAGTAAAGTTTCATGGCACAATCTGGGGGGAGGGGTTCTTCTGACTTCAATTTCAACTACATGTTTGGGGGGGGGTGTCCACCTTGGGAAATTCCAACTGCATCCCCCCTTTAGTCAGAATCAGACCAACACAAGTTTTTGAATAATTCCATTTGCACCCCCCCCTTGAACCTCAGTCAGGCCTAATTTCTAATATATTCATAAGCCATGGTTTTATATTTCTATATTCCTGGTATGAGAACATTGACAGATATTTTAACCTGAACATTTATTAGTTATTTGAAAATTTCAAACCTCATACTCCCCTCAGGTTGGAAGTGATGACCATTTCTGTCCACAAATTTGACCAAATGTAGTAAAATATTGTTTTGCTAAACTAATTAGCAGTTTTGTATTGGCCATGTGGATGTGGGGCAATGACACACCGGGCCGACCATGGTTCGATCCGGTGTGCGAAAATTTAGAAATCTTAACAAGAAAATTTTGAAATCGTAACATCTACACTAGCCTCAAGCCTTCCTACCGTTGTAAATTTAAACCCTACACCCCCCACTTAGGTTGGAAAATTTTCAACTGATGACAATTCCAATGACAATGTTGACCAAATGTATGACAATATTGTTTTCTTAAATTAACTAGAAGTTTTTGACTGGCCACGGGGGAGGGACCAGGACACAAGCTTTCCAAGTGTTGGAAATTTCCAATCTGTTACCCCCCCTAAGGTTGGAAAATTTCCAACTGATGACCATTTCTGTCCAAAGTTTTTACCAAACATAGGAACATTTCCCCCCCCCCCCAATAAATTGTTTTATAATCAAACTACAAGAACATATTTCACCTATTGTTGGTGTGAAATTTCCAACTAATGTTTTGGCAAGTATGAAATTTCCAACTGTTATACTTTTGACCAAAGTTGGGGGGCTAACTACTAGTATACGTGCGAAATAAATCTCTGTAGTTCCACTGGTAACGATGCTACCGGAATTTGCCTGTAAATATCATGCAAATTATCTCACAAGAATAAATCATACAGGTATTTGGAGGTAGCACTGGTAGTACAAGTGGAACTATATAAATGTTACTTCCGATGTCTTTCGCTCTGGTAAAGATGCATGTTAGGTGCATATTTCCGTTCATATTCTGGCACCATGTGGTTTTCTATGACGAAATGCCCACAAAAATGTACCTTGCAAACTTGCCAGCGTATGAACGTACCCTGAATCATGCCAGAAGCTGGGGTTTGTCCCACAAAAATATTCATGATTGCCAATTACTCAATCAATATATTCACTGCAAGTCTATCACAGCTAGTGACAGTCAGTTGTGGTGTTCAATTATTAACAGACTTTTTCATTATATTACATTTAATTACATGCGGCAACACTCACTTAAAAAGTTGCTCAAATGTATGCATACTAATCACTTGACTATATTTAGACTCATTTATAGTGAAAATTCATACATGTGTTAAGTACCATATTAATAAATAATTTTAAATCTGAATAATGACAAATTATAGCATTTAGAGGTGTATCTACAGCAAAATTCAGCCCCTCCCTTTTAAAATTGATACATAGGCCTATACATTGTACACATATGGCCATGTCCGATCTGCACTGAGGTGCCGGGAGCATCCAAGGGCATCGGGGGGGGGGGGGGGGGGAAGAGCCTACAAAAATGGCACTTTTCTGCCCAAAAAAGGGAATTTTCTCCGCAAACTCGGAAAAAACAACCATAAATTCATTGTGGCAAAAATCCCTATTTTAAAGGTATTTGTCGGTTTTTATGGCCGTTTTTGACAAAAAATTAATATTCCTTGTGAAATTGGTGGTATTTGGACCCAAAAAGTTACATTTTGCTATAAAAACACGAGATTAAACACAGCATTTTCAGTCTCCAGAAAAAGGGCAAGTCCTGCCCCCTTGGTCAAGGGCAGGGGATCAGCTGCCCCCTCTTCCGGCACCCCTGCTGGGCTGATCACATACTTAATTGTATACATGCCCTAATGGCGCACCGCGCTAATGGCGCACTTTCTGTCGCTTTCGGCGCGGTGCGCCGAAAGCGCCGAAAGCGACAAAAAGTGCGCCGATCGGCGCACATTTTGTCGCTTTCGGCGCTTTCGGCGCTTTCGGCGCGCGCCGAAACAACGCTAATGGCGCACTTTTTGTCGCTTTCGGCGCGCGCGCCGAAAGCGCCGAAAGCGACAAAAAGTGCGCCGATCGGCGCACATTTTGTCGCTTTCGGCGCTTTCGGCGCTTTCGGCGCGCGCCGAAACAACGCTAATGGCGCACTTTTTGTCGCTTTCGGCGCGCGCGCCGAAAGCGCCGAAAGCGACAAAAAGTGCGCCGATCGGCGCACATTTTGTCGCTTTCGGCGCTTTCGGCGCTTTCGGCGCTTTCGGCGCGCGCCGAAACAACGCTAATGGCGCACTTTTTGTCGCTTTCGGCGCGCGCGCCGAAAGCGCCGAAAGCGACAAAAAGTGCGCCGATCGGCGCACATTTTGTCGCTTTCGGCGCTTTCGGCGCGATGCGCCGAAAGCGACAAAAAGTGCGCCGAAAGCGCCATTAGCAAGTGGCCGTAATAGGATTCCATATGTATATATAGACCCCCAACTTCGCCGTTATCTTACTGGGACGCTATCGAATTGAATATAAAAAAAGCGATTGATGATACCAATGACATAATAATTGGAGGCGACTTTAATGAGAATTATGTAGATGGATCTAATGGTAAAATTAATGGTATTTGTGCGCGCTGTGGTCTCTCCCAGTTAGTGCATTCTCCCACTCATTTCACAGAGACGTCTTCGACAATTCTTGACTTATTTTTGACTAATTGTCCGGATTACATTGATAACACAGAGGTTATAAGCCCATTTTTCGAAGACAAAATTAGATATCACTCACCTGTTAAAATTAACATCACACTACCTACACCAAATCATTCAGTAACTAGAAGACTTATTTGGGACTATAACCGAGCCGACTATGATGGAATGAACAACGTATTTAATAATTGGAACTTTCGCAATAATAGACTGAATTTGGATAACACCACGATAACCAGTGAAATAACTGATATGATTATGAACGCATGTAAGAGATATATTCCAAACAAAAATGTATGCATAAGAAGGAACATTCCACCGTGGCTCACTTGTAGTATTAGGAAACTAATGCGTCAACGGAATAGACTCCATAGGATTGCAAAATGTAAAGGTACTGACACAGCGTGGACAAACTTCCGTAAAAAACGAAACCAATGCGTGTCCGCCGTAAGGAAAGCAAAAATAGACCATGATACTAAAATCGACAAATTATTGGCAGACCCAAAAACAGACATATCTACGTGGTGGAAACAACTTCAGAAACTCTTATTTCCAAATAATAACAGAACCGTACCACCTATTGCAAGTGGGGAAAATTATATGGTCTCACCAGATGAAAAGGCGAATGCTTTAAACGACTACTTTTGTGCAATATCAAACCTAGACGATAGATTACATAGCATACCACAGTATAACCACGAATGCAGATCAAATGTTGATACTGAATTAACAGAAATTAGTATCACGTCAGTTGACGTATATAACGCACTGAAGGCACTAAAAGTGTCCAAAGCGAGTGGCCCTGATAATACTAGCCCCCGTGTATTAAAAGTATGTGCGTCCTCCCTATGTGAACCTCTTGCATATTTCTTCAACAAATTTACCGATGACGGTTATTATCCATCAGAGTGGAAGCGATCTAATGTAACCCCTGTCTTCAAGAGTGGTGATCCTAGTGTCATATCTAACTACCGCCCAATCTCACTATTGAGCTGCGTATCAAAAACATACGAAAAGTGCATATATAAATACCTCTCGTCGTATCTTGACAAACGCAATAAGCTTTCTATTTACCAATCTGGGTTCACTAAAGGTGATTCTGCCGTATACCAACTTGTTGATGTATATGATTATATTAGCAGATCACTCGATGAAGGTAAAGATGTGCGTTGTATCTTTTGTGACATCAGTAAGGCTTTTGATAAAGTGTGGCATAAGGGGCTTCTACATAAACTCTCGAAAATGGGTATCAATGGCAAGGCATATAACTTGATTAAATCATATTTACAATCCAGACAACAGAGAGTCCTAATTGACAATGCTAGCTCAGATTGGCATGATGTTTCAGCAGGCGTACCACAGGGATATATCTTAGGTCCACTCCTATTTCTTGTATACATTAATGATATAACTGAAAATATTATATGTAATATACGACTTTTTGCCGACGATACTTCAATATATTTATGTGTTGAAAATCCAACGCTAGCTGCAGAAATCATGAACAATGACATTCAAACTATTGTGAACTGGTCAAAAATGTGGTTAGTAAAATTTAATCCTTTAAAAACGGAAGCGTTAATAGTATCAAGGATGAATTCTGCTATTGTTCACCCACCATTAATTATGGCGGCATCGCAAGTTACAGAGGTAAGTTCTCATAAACATCTAGGTGTCTCTTTCGATAACAACGGATCCTGGGAAACTCACATACAAACGATAACCGAAAAGGCCTGGAAAAGAGTAAATCATATTCGGAGACATAAATTCCGACTGAGCAGGACAACACTTGAAAAATCCTATTTCTCAAATGTAAGGCCGATACTCGAATATGCGTCACCTGTTTGGAATAATATACCAATTTATAAGAGTGACAAAATTGAAGATATTCAATATGAGATGGCGAGGATTGTTACTGGGGCTACCAGAAGTGTCAGTGATAAAAACTTATTATTTGAAACTGGTTGGGAAACCCTTTCATCCAGGAGACATACTCAACAAATGATATTATTTTACAAGATGCATAGAAATCAGACCCCATCTTATCTTTCAACCATGATCCCACCCGATTCGACATCTTCTGGATATAATCACAGACGCGTAAGTATTCACCCTCCAAAAAGTAACAGAAATAAATATATGGATACGTTCTTACCGTCAGCAATACGCGCATGGAATAATATACCTGTCTCAATAAAAGCATCATCAACCGTGGAAGAATTCAAGCGTCTTCTGAAGGTCGGTCATACTAAGTTAGCTAAGTTTTATTATCATAGTCACTCTCGTAGAGGCCAAGTATATCACACAAGAATGAGACTGGGGTGCAGCCATCTGAACAAAGATCTTGTTGTAAATTACGTAAGAGATTCCCCATTTTGCTCTTGTGGGGAATTTGTAGTTGAATCCGCGTACCACTTTCTTTTGCAATGTCCCCAATATAGTCAAATTAGAGCTGATATGATAGCCGCTCTGCCATTTTCGCCAGCAGATGTGAACATTGATGTCCTATTATATGGGTCTAATGAGATGTCCGATGAAACAAATTCTATAATATTTGAAGCTGTACAACTGTTTATTATCCAAAGTCGACGTTTCGATAATGTGTGAGCTCCGTGCGCAGGGGGTCGTGTATGCGAACATGAGGTGCATAACTTGTATGTATAAATATGTAAGTCGCGTTTCTGCACATTGTGTTCGGGCATATCCGCCTGTCTGCCCACGGAGTGCGTGCTCAATCGTGCTGACCTTGTCATATTAATGGACTTACTACTGATTGTACTTACATGTACTAATTGTATCTAGATTATATTGATACGCACTACAAGTATAACAATTATCCTAATATATACTTATTTTCATGCATCATCTCTCCTGGGTGCCGAGACGTATTTGGGGTCTAATTCCGTTTCTATATTGGACAACACACCATGATTTAACGCCATAATGTAAAATTTAGATTATGACAGGGATTATTGTATACAGCATTTATCACACTTCTTTTCCACCTACTTTATTATCTTTCTTGTCTATTTCATAATCTCCTCCCTTCTATCACTCCTCCATCTTTCTGATCCCTGCACTCGCTTAACTAACTTCCCAACATTTATTTGAAAACACAGAACAATATTCAAATTCCCGTCCTTTTTACCCTGTAGCTGTCTGTATTGACACTCGGGGTAACATTTTTGGAGGAAAAGATTTTTATAAAAGCCATAGGCTCATGGCTTGTTATCTAATCCTCATTTGAACTATGTTTTTTTACTCAATATGTATAATTGTCAATGTGTTGTTCTGTTCTTTTGTTCAAATAAATATTGTTTACACTAAATCTAAACCCCCTCGTTCAATATCAATGATGTGACTAGTCCAACAAATTAGACTTTCGGATTTAGACCTATTTTAATATTTGGACATTTATGTGGCCTTAATTAATACAATCGTAAATGTCCAAATATTAAAATATGTATTAATCCAAATAGTCTAATTTGTTGGACTATGATGTGACCATAAAAACAAAAATTACAACAAATTTCAAATTTTATTAGAATTTTATATTTGTACCAAAAAAAACCCCACCACAACTTGGGTATTTCCGCCACATGTAGCCATCGATTGGGTATTTCCGCCACATGTAGCTATCGATCGGGCATTTTGATACAAAGCACATAATCATGACCACTGCACCTTACGTTAAAAACTTTTGTATTACAATTTGTCTGAGTACTGGCTTACTTTCCGGCTGCATTATCTGCACTATATATGTATCATTCGAATTTTCATCTGTGGTAAACTTGTTATTATTTAGAGATAGTGATTAATTAAAGACATATTATGGATTTGTTTCGGTATATACATAATGATAAATTAGTACCAAAAACACTCTCTCTGTCGGCAGAAATTATAGCAATCAACGTAGATTGTCCAAAAGTCAAATCTATTCCAGTACTAGTTCAGTGAACACCACGAACTGTGTACCAGTAAATATTTACTCCTTTTATATTCGGGCCGAATTATAAGCGAGATCGCTAAGTATAGCGGCCATATTGGAATCATCCAGCTCCGTTCCGTGGTTTCAGAGATTCGTCGAGCCCCGGTTCCGCGGTTTTTGTGCTACATGTCAAAGTTCTAGAGTATACAGCTTTTCCATATATGCAGCTTTTTATTATTCATAACTTCCATATATGGAAATGCTACTCAAGAACTTTCACCTGTGGCACTAAAACCACGGAACCGGGCCTGGTATATCAAATATGGCCGCGAGTTAGTGACAGGGCTTATTGTGTGATAAACATAAGGTACTGTTTCCGCCAATAATATCCACTGGGTTATTCAATACGCCATGTCACTAACTCGTGGCCATATTGGATCCACCAGGTCCGGTTCCGTGGTTTTATTTAGCTTTCCATAAATTGGAATAATTCAAAAGCTCCATATATGGAAATGCTACTCCAAAACTATTATCTGTATAGCACTAAAACCACGGAACCGGACATGGTGGATCCAATATCGCCGCGAGTTAGTGACAGGGCGTATTGACACTCTTCTAAGTCGCTACCTATCATCGTTCAACCCTTTCTATTAAATGGATTATCCCACCAAGTTAAAAATGAAAGTGTCAATGACACTGTAGCTCAACTTGGAAAGGGAATAATTTAATGTATTACAGTCAATGGAGCGATTAGAAATGTGGAAAGTTGAATGTCTAATACTAGTTTATAGACATGACGAGAAAAGTAAAATCCAAGATGGCTGCTGGTGGCCATGTTTTCGGCCGAATGACCCCAAAATGAGTCGTTCCCATCTACATGTCATCGTTAACATCCATGACAAATTTCATGACGATCAGACTAAAGGTACGACCTGTAGCCCATGCTAAAGGATTTAGTCATACAAAGAGTAAAATCCAAGATGGCTGCTGGCGGCCATGTTTTTTGGCCGAATGACCCCAAAATGACTCGTTCCTATCAACATGTCATTATTAACATTCCTGACAAATTTTATGATGATCAGACTAAAAGTAGGACCTGTAGCCCGTGCTAAAGGATTTAGTCATACAAAGAGTAAAATCCAAGATGGCTGCTGGCGGCCATGTTTTTTTGGCCGAATGAACCCAAATTTACTCGTTCCCATCTACATGTCAATATTATCATTCATGACAAATTTCATGATGATCAGACGAACAGTACGACCTGTGGCCCGTGCTAATGGATTAAATTTTGAAATCCAAGATGGCCGCTGGCGGCCATGTTTTTTGTCCGAATGACCCCAAAATGACTCGTTCCCATCTACATTCCAATTTCAACAGTCATGACAAATTTTATGATGATCAGACTAAATGTACGACCTGTAGCCCGTGCTAAAGGATTTAGTCATACAAAGAGTAAAATCCAAGATGGCTGCTGGCGGCCATGTTTTTTGGCCGAATGACCCCAAAATTACTCGTTCCCATCTACATGTCAATATTAACATCCATGACTAATTTCATGATGATCAGACAAACAGTACGGCCTGTAGCCCGTGCTAATGGATTGAATTTTGAAATCCAAGATGGCCACTGGCGGCCATGTTTTTTTTCCGAATAACCCCAAAATTAATCATTCTGGTCTAAATGTTGATGTCAATAGCTATGACAAATTTCAAAATGATCCGACCAAAGGTACGACCTGTAGCCTGCATTGTTGACGCCTTACACACACGCACGCACACACACACGCACACACACACGGACGACGGACGACAAAGCCATGACAATAGCTCAAACTTTACAAAGTAAAGTTGAGCTAAAAATGTACACCGGAATGGTCAATTATTGAATTGGAGGGATGTACATATAACAAAAGTACAGAAGGAGTCCTA
The DNA here is from genome assembly GCA_032622095.1 of Siphonodentalium dalli. Lineage (NCBI taxonomy): Eukaryota > Metazoa > Mollusca > Scaphopoda > Gadilida > Siphonodentaliidae > Siphonodentalium > Siphonodentalium dalli. Next base: position 2,444,795 of record CP136069.1, read on the forward strand.
TTTATTGAGGGAGATGTTCATATATATAATAACGTTTGTTGAACTTATTATCTGAACATTTCCCACCGGATAACTAACTACCCATCATCACAGGGGCATGTAACGCGCTCCGCTGCCCGCCCCCTTTTGCGCTGCCCATATACGCCGCGGCTATATACGCGCCTGCTTCACGTTAATGGTAGTAATATAGGGATTAACTGCCCATCATTGAGTGTTTATGGTATGACAAAGGTTCCTTTATACAACACTCCCGTCAAACTCCACACAGCGCCCTCTACGCTATCGCTGCGATATCTCAGCGGAGCGATGGGAGATAACTCTGCCTGGAGTTTGCACTCCCGAGTTTGCACTCCCGTATGGAGCCTCACGTGGAACCAAGTGCATCGTTATGGCTGTCTGGGGCTCCATACAGGTGTCGTCAAGGGTTAACATGGACTACACAAAGCTCAATAATGGTGTTTGTGTTCATGATTTCCAATGATTGTGTTAGTACATTTGTGACCCGTCATATCAAATCCAGTCGTTAGTCGGGATTTTTTTACCCTGTTCCAATGCATTCTCTTATATATGCGAGTCGACCATAGGTCGCCTCGCATATATAAGAGAATGCATTGGCCTAACAATTGTTTACAATTTTAATAATTTTTTCTTGTATTCTTTAACAATTTTATAATTTCACCCATACAAAGCCCCAGACAAACATGAGCAGACGACACTCTTCTATATGCTTCTATATATGTGTGGGGCTCCCTGCAGGGTAATGGATGTTTTTTATTTTATGTCCTAAAAATTGTAAGAAACATTTATTTAAAAAAAAATGAAAAAAAATTGTTAGGCCAATGCATTCTCTTATATATGCGAGGCGACCCATGGTCGACTCACATATATACGAGAATGTATTGGCACAGGGTAAAAAAAATCCCGACTTACGACTGGATTTGATATGGCGGGTCACATTTAGATATTTATACCCGAGAACAGAAGATAACTTGAACATTGACTTTACTGGAAGTGGTCTGTCTTTAAAGGGATATATACTATATTCAAATGTTGTTGTTGATTTCTATAGTCTCTGAGTCGTAGCATAAGTCGTAGCATCCCCATCTCTCTCTCGCTCTTTCTCTCTCTCTCGCTCTTTCTCTCTCTCTCTCTCCCTCCCCCCTCTCTCCCCCTCTCTCTCTATCTCTCTACCTCTCTCTCTCTCTCTCTCTCTCTCTGTGTCTCTCTCTCCTCTCTCTCTCTCTCTCTCTCTCTCCCCACTCTCTCTCTCTCTCTCCCCCTCTCTCTCTCCCTCTCTCTCTCTCTCTCTAGCCACGTCACTGGACACACCCATTTCATACCACAAATTACGTGCACTTTATATATATACACTTATATCACATCAGCATATTGAGATGAAGGACACGACGCGGAAACGATTCGCTCACACCTTCAGAACTTCCTCTATGTTCGATAAATCATGTATACCTGTCAAACGTTTGGTGCATTCGATATTTAAATTGTTCGGTCAAATGAGGCGTGTTCGGTGCTAGGGTATTGATTGTACCCCACGGGGCGCCTCACACATACCGGAGCATGAAGTGCGGAGTCACGCCGGAGTGTCGTCTGCTTCAATCTATATGGGGCGCTCCGTGGGTTTAAATGTGGCGTGTTCGACTCCAGGGTATCGATTGTACACTATATGGATTGCAAATAGCTTCCACAGCAATTAACCTATATTATTCATCGTATTATACATCCTCATAGGGCCCAGCGGGTGCCTGTGTGTGTGTGCATGCATGGTGAAAAGAAATTGTACGCATATACTGAGCTTGCTATAAATGTATAGGGCTATCACATCGTATAGCAATATATATATATGTTACGGCCATGTTACGACCATCGTATATATATGTTACGGCCATGTTACGGCCATCGTATATATATGTTACGGCCATGTTACGGCCATCGTATATATATGTTACGGCCATGTTACGGCCATCGTATATATATGTTACGGCCATGTTACGGCCATCGTATATATATGTTACGGCCATGTTACGGCCATCGTATATATATGTTACGGCCATCGTATATATATGTTACGGCCATGTTACGGCCATCGTATATATATGTTACGGCCATGTTACGGCCATCGTATATATATGTTACGGCCATGTTACGGCCATCGTATATATATGTTACGGCAATGTTACGGCCATCGTATATATATGTTACGGCCATGTTACGGCCATCGTATATATATGGATACATTTAATTGTATAATATAAATAATATAATGTATGGGGAAGAGCGAAGCTCAGTATATCAGATATCAATGCATTGTTCACGTACATGTATGCAGGGACAAAAATCGTATCGAAATGGCCATGTTACGGCTATGCTATATACGACAATCGTATATACGGCCATGCTACGGCCATGTTACGGCCATCGTATATACGACCATGTTACGGCCATGTTATGGCCATCGTATATACGGCCATGTTACGACCATCGTATATTATACGACCATGTTACGGCCATGTTATGGCCATCGTATATACGACCATGTTACGACCATCGTATATACGACCATATTACGGCCATGTTACGGCCATCGTATATACGGCCATGTTATGACCATGTTACGACCATCGTATACACGGCCATGTTGCGGCCATGTTACGGCCATGTTACGGCCATCGTATATACGACCATGTTACGGCCATCGTATATACGGCCATGTTATGGCCATCGTATATACGACCATGTTACGGCCATGTTACGACCATCGTATATATGGCCATGTTACGACCATCGTATATACGACCATGTTACGGCCATCGTATATACGGCCATGTTACGACCATGTTACGGCCATCGTATGTACGGCCATGTTACGGCCATCGTATATCCGGCCATGTTACGACCATGTTACGACCATCGTACATACGACTATGTTACGGCCATCGTATATACGGCCATCGTATATACGGCCATGTTACGGCCATCGTATATACGGCGATGTTGCGGCCATGTTATGGCCATCGTATATACGGCCATGTTACGGCCATGTTATGGCCATCGTATATACGACCATGTTACGGCCATGTTACGACCATTGTATATACGGCCATGTTACGGCCATGTTACGGCCATCGTATATACGACCATGTTACGGCCATGTTACGACCATCGTATATACGGCCACGTTACGACCATCGTATATACGGCCATGTTACGGCCATGTTATGGCCATCGTATATACGGCCATGTTACGGCCATCGTATATACGACCATGTTACGGCCATGCTACGGCCATCGTATATACGTCCATGTTACAGCCATGTTACGGCCATCGTATATAAGGCCATGTTACGGCCATGTTACGACCATCGTATATACGGCCATGTTACGGCCATCGTATATACGGCCATGTTACGGCCGTGTTACGGCCATCGTATATACGACCATGTTACGGCCATGTTACGGCCATCGTATATACGGCCATGTTACGGCCATCGTATATACGGCCATGTTACGGCCATCGTATATACGGCCATGTTACGACCATGTTACGGCAACCGTATATACGACCATGTTACGGCCATCGGATATACGACCATCGTTTATACGACCATGTTACGGCCATGGTACGACCATGTTACGGCCATGTTACGGCCATGTTACGACCATGTTACGGCCATCGTATATGCGGCCATGTTACGGCCATGGTACGACCATGTTACGGCCATGTTACGACCATGTTGCGGCCATCGTATATACGGCCATGTTACGGCCATGTTACGGCCATCGTATATACGGCCATGTTACGACCATATTACAATCATCGTATATACGGCCATGTTACGGCCATCGTGTATACGGCCATGTTAAGACCATGTTACGGCCATCGTATATACGACCATGTTACGGCCATCGTATATACGACCATGTTACGACCATCGTATATACGACCATGTTACGACCATGTTACGGCCATCGTATATACGGCCATGTTACGGCCATCGTATATACGGCCATGTTACGGCCATGTTACGGCAATCGTATATACGGCCATGTTGCGGCCATGTTACGGCCATCGTATATACGGCCATGTCACGGCCATCGTATATACGACAATATTGCGGCCATGTTACGAATGGAATTCAACTCAGATCAAGCTTGAAAATCAGTTCCGATTTCCGCCCATGTCGGAATTTGAACCCCACAATTATTATCAGCCTTGATTTGTTGTTTGTTTCTAGAGAGTTTTTATTTAATAACATTACCATGTGTTATATCCCAGTTGCTATTCAATACAATTTGTGCGTTTTTATTTGTGCTCAAGTCTTGAAATAGTGAGCCTGTCATTTTCAGAATGAGGTCCCCAGAGGGTGAATTTAGTGATGTTATCCCGCACAGTGGGAGCCTCATTCTGCTAAGGCCTAATTATAAGCAGAATGAGGTCACCAGAGGGTGAATTTGGTGATGTTAGCCCGCTATGCAGGATAGCATCACTAAATTCACCCTCTGGTGAACTCATTCTGCAAATGACAGACACACTATTTCAAGGCTTGTTTGCTCTCTCAATTAAGTTGCTATATATGGATCATATATGTGATATATCATGATATTGAATGCAATTGCATTCAGGTATAAGCTCACGGCGCCCATCGATACCTTCAAAGTGCGGCTGGGTTAATTAGCAATAAACCAGTTACATGTAAACACACACCTCAAAACTCCCACATTTACATACAGAATTATGTTCAATGTGAAATCTCGAGTAAACAGGTGTTGTGTGGGGCCATAAACATCCTCTGAATCGGTAGACTCGCGAGCGCATGTGGTGAAATATTATCTGTTGGAGATAAGCCGAGTTTTTGCCTGCATGTGTTTCCGACGATCTCCGGCATGGACCGAGGCATGCCGAGAAATATCTATGATTTAAGCATAGTTTTTACCTCGGGTGTTTCCTGCCATTTCCGGCATGGACCGGCTTACCGGGGCATGTCGTGAAATATCTATGATTTAGAGGGGTACTGTACGCCATTTTCAATAAATTCCCGGTGATAACAACGACCTATTATCGATACTATATAGAAATATAAGTAATTTGAGTCGAAGATGTATTTTGTAAACGCTCAGGTTAATAGGCTATCTTAAAATTTAATAATTTAAAAGTTAATAATTTAATATAAATTGATTTTATGGCTCCAGCCATAAAATGGCGTCTCTTAAAATTCGAATTTCCGTGTACAAAACGTAATCAAATTATAATTGAGGGATACTGGATTATTAAAACAATTGCACACACGATCGTTTGAAACATTATGCTTATACGGGGAGAAAACCCAAGCCACTCATTGACTAGTGACGATACACTAATTTAAATGAGTATATGGGACTACTAAGCAAATAATATAATGTTTATTTGATTCATTTGGTTGAAAACTGTAAAAAAAAAACGACAATTTGTATTTTTGCATTCCGGTAAATTTACCATCCGTAACAATACTTCGTACTCAACAGATTTTCAAAAAATGGAAAAGTTGTTACCTTATTCTACGACTCGGGGATTATAGAAACCAACAACAACATATTGGGTACAGTACCCCTTTAAGCATAGTTTTTACCTCGGGTGTTTCCGGTCATTTCCGGCATAAACCGGCTTACCGGGGCATGTGGGAAATATCTATGATTTAAGCATAGTTTACACCTCGGCGTTTCCGGTCATATCCAACATGAACTGGCTTACTGGGGCATATCGTGAAATATCTATGATTTAAGCATAGTTTTACCTCGGGTGTTTCCGGTCATCTCCGACATGGACCGACTTACCGCGGCATGTCGTGAAATATATATGATTTAAGCATATTATTACCTCGGTTGTTTCCGGCCATTTCAGGCATGGACTGGCTTACCGGGACATGTGAAATATCTATGATATTTAAGCATAGTTTACACCTCGTGTGTTTCCGGCCATCTCATGGACCGCCTTATTCGGGCGTATGTGGTTAAAGGTACTCAACCCGTAAAGAGGGTCCCCATCTCAACAGATTCCAACAACAACAATCCGATCAGAGGGTCCTTTATTACTATTTCTTTGGCTTTGGGTAAAAAATATTTGATTCGAGTCGAGGAACCCATCAAACAAAGCTCAGAGTTATTAGATATTGATTTTTGAAAATTCTTATATTCTCGAGATAAGTACTTATAACTGCCGTCAATTTGCTAACACGCTCGAGATTTTACGCCAAAATTCTATTCAAACAGACAAGGATGGATAACTCTATAATCAAGTGGGTAATAATAACGAATTTTGTACTGTCTACTGGGCCAGAAAGAATTCCCGATAATGAAAAATAATAGATTTCTAAAATCGATATCTAACAAATCTGAGCTTTGATGGGTGACTTCCTCGACTCGAATCAAATATTTTTGACCCCGGAAGCCATTGAAATAGTAATTGAGAGGAGTTTTATCGGGTTGAGTACCTTTAAATTTATAGATTTAAGTGTAGTTTTTACCTCGGGTGTTTCCGGCAATCTCCGGAATCGGTCGGCCCATGGACGCATATAGTGAAATATCCATGGAAGAGCGTGGTTTTTAGCTCACCTGAGACGAAGTCTCCGGTGGAGCTATAGTCATCACTCGTCGTCCGTCCGTCTGTCTGTCTGTCCGTCTGTCCGTCCGTCAACTTTTTAAAAAACATCTTCTCCACTGAAACCATCATACCGAATTGGTTCATATTTGGTGTGGATGTTCCCTAGGTGACTCTCATTCAGATTTGTTCAAATGAGGTCACCAAGTCAAATAGTCTTGATGTCAGGACCATAACTATTTTTCCACATAGTAATTCTTAAAACGACTTCTTTTCTGAAGTTGTCGGGCCGAATGGGTTCATATTTGGTATTAGGGTACCTTGGGTGACTGTGGTTCATATTTGAGAAACCAGAGCCATAACTCTATTCCTCCATAGTAATTCTTAAAATGACTTCTTTTCAGAAAACATTGGGTCGATTTAGCTTATATTTGGTACGGAGGGACATTGGGTGACTGGGGTTCAGATTTGTTCAAATTGGGTGACTGGGTCAAATAGGCGCAGAGCCAGGTACATAACTCTAAAAACAAAAAACCACACATAGGCATGAGCTATCCAATGCTGTGACCTAAGTATTTTTTGTCCGATTGTGTTCATATTTGATATGTAGGTTTATAATGACACACCCCTCACCTGTATAGTTTTTGGTATCGATTGGTTGATCAGTTTAGAACATAATTAACCCTGCACACAAATGCTATCTGATGCATCTCAGTCAAAACAATTTCTTCTAATCTGCCTCATATTTCTTACCTAGGTCTTTCTTAGCACTTTCTTCATCTGTATGGATTTTGGTATTGTTTATTTAACCCTTTCCACTCTTTTTTAAAAATATAATTCATCCAAGCCAGGATGACTCAAACATTTTTCATCTGATCGACACCAAATTTGGTATATAAATTTCTGACCCCTAAATACAAATCAAGTTCGAATATGGGTTTGATCCCATATATTTTAACAGAGTTATGACCCTTTATAACTCATCTGTTTGTCATGTGCTATGAAAGTCTTTAAGAGAAGATTTCTCCATTGAGCACCAACTATGTTATTGAATGAGATGATATAGCTACTGACACCTGATTCTATTAAGGCCACAATGTTATCTCAAGCTTCTCTGCCTGCCATCAGAGATAATATATACTACATGGCCATGCTATAATGTCTACTGTGTATGAAATGGGACCTTATCTTAGCTGACAGCTGTTGATAAATACATAACAGATAATGTTTATTTGTTTCATTCATTTCAATTTAAATTATATTAATTCCCATGTGCTGTATTCTAGGCAAGTGTTATATTATGTTTATCTAGGCTATTAACTTCTTTTCATCTGTGATAATGATGTGTGATATTTATGATTTCAAGGAACAATTATCACAGATCAATGAATCTCATAGATTGGCATTTACATTTGGTTCAAATAGGGGCAGAGATAGGAGATTTGAAACTCCTGCACCCACCCTGTCTATGCTATGAATTCATGTTTGGTACTCATAATTTTGATATAAACTGGTATGATCAGTAAGGTTTTGATAAATTTCCAACAGTTGATGATCTTTTGTTCAGATAGGGTCAAATAGGGGAAATGCCAGGGTCATACTTTCCCTCTATAGTAACCCTTGAAAAGTTTTCTTTGAAAGAATTGCCAGGTCTATTTTGATAGCTCACATTTAATATTGAGGCTCCTTTGGTAATTCATGATATGTCTTGGCAAGAACCAAATGGCCTACATGTCTTGCATATATTTGGTATGAAATGATCTTGGGTGACAGGAATTCATATTTGTGAAAATGTGATCACAGAATCAATTGAGGGCAGACTAAGGGACATAACTCTCTATACTAATTCTTAAAATGTGTTTGCAAGAATTAGTTGGCTTATTTAGCATGGAATGTTCTTGTTTGATTGAAATTCAGATTTGTTAAAATGGGGTCACCAGGTCAAGTAAGGCCCAAGCGAAAGTCTGTTTCCCGTCATAATAATTCTTAATATGCTTCCTTCACAAGAACCCCCATCAGGTCTATTTTACTGATAATTAGTATGAAGGGTTCTTTGGTGACTGGGATTCAAATTTTGATATAAACTGGTATTATCAGTAAGGTTTTGATAAATTTCCATAGTTGGATATCTTTTGTTCAGATAGGGTCAAATAGAGGAAAGGCCAGGGTCATACTTTCCCTCTATAGTAACCCTTGAAAAGTCTTCTTTGAAAGAATTGCCAGGTCTATTTTAATAGCTCACATTTAATATTCAGGCTCCTTTGGTAATTCATGATATGTCTTTGCAAGAACCAAATGGCCTACATGTACATGTCTTTTGCTTATATTTGGTATGAAATGACCTTGGGTGACACAAATTCAGATTTGTGAAAATGGGATAACAGAATCAAATAAGGGCAGAGTAAGGGACACATCTCTCCATAGTAATTCTTAAAACGTGTTTGCAAGAATTGGTTGGCTTATTTAGCATGGAATGTTCTTGTTTGATTGGAATTCAGATTGGTTAAAATGGGGTCAAGAGGTCAAGTAAGGCCCAAGCGAAAGACTGTTTCCCTTCATAATAATTCTTAATATGCTTCCTTCACAAGAACCATCAGGTCTATTTTACTGATAATTAGTATGAAGGGTTCTTTGGTGACTGGGATTCAAGTTTATTCAGATTTGGTCACCAGGTTATAACAGGCAGGACCAGGGACATAACTATTTGTCTCTGCAGTAATTCTTTAAATTTCTTCATGAGAGGTTGGACTATATAGCTTACATATAGTATGGAAGGTCCTTTGGTGACTGAGATACATATTTGTTAAAATGAGGTCAACCTGTCAAGAAATGGCGGGCTATGGGGACTTAACACTTATGTGTCTAATAAAATCATTAAAATATAAAATTCTTTAAAGCACCTACCTTGGAACTACCTGACTGATTAATCTGGGTGTTTTGGGTCCATGGATATTTGGGCTTCAACATGTCTAAATAGTTTTATAAACAGGCACTTGTGAGATTGGAAATTTCCAACAATTGAGAAAGTTGGAGATGTCAGTTGTGAAATTCCAACTTAAGACTTGGGAGTCTGGAGCCCGGTCGGGAGGGGGCATGAGCTGGATGAGGGGGGGGGGTGATCAGTAGTGTACAGTTGGTAATTTGAAAGGAGATATTCACCGATCTAAATACATGAAGCCTCTCTATCCACATATCCTGTATAGATCTACTTCTTTTAAAGTGATTTTGAAAAGTTCTGACTGTTATGGTCTCCAGAGTCCTGGTCTTATCAGTCTTTGCAGTCTGGTGAGCGACCCCACAGTCTTTGACTGTCTTGTTTACATCGAATGATCTCTTGGGGCCAGCATGTGTTTGCCGTATACTTTAGACAATTGTTAATTGTGGTTCTCCAGATTCAGGAATATTCGTAAGCTTACAGATATTTCTGGCACTGCTCTCTAAATGTTGATTGTGTAAATCCCTGAAGACTAATATGATTGCATGCCTGCGTGCCAAGATGAACACGTTATCGCTGAGTGCACCACGGGGGCTTAGGTACATTTCTTGGTTTTCCTCTGCTTTGTTTGATGAGAATGTATTATTCAAAGCGAATCGTAAACATTGTCATTAAAATTTCATGTTCATACATAATAAATTGTATCTAATACTTATATAAGTATATCATATGTATATTGTATACATATATTTGCACACGAGAATATATATATATATATATATGTATACAGAAATATGTGTATATAAATTCACATGGAAAACTCCATAGATCAGTGTACTATCTTAGTTGTATTCTTTAAAAAAATGTTTCAAATAAATGCTAACGTTGTTCTTCAATATTGATATATTTTCAATCGCAAGGAGGCCATATAACTTTTCTAGTGAAGGGTTCAACCAGTAATAGTCAGGAATGTATTTTCTTCTGAGTGTGACCAAACTATCGCAGATCAAAAGAATATGATACTCGTCACATGTTTCCGAACCGCACATTTTGCATTGTAAACTCTCGTGTTTTCGGCAACTTTTCGCCATCTTGAAAGCTCGTTTGGCAGTCTATGGTTTGTTGTCCTAAATTTCAACAGAGCGCACCAGTCATACTTCCTTTCTGACTCTGTCACCGGCTGGGTACTGGTCTGTGTTTCTATATTTAGTATGGGGTTTTCCAGCAAAAATGGCGAAACCCGATCCGGAGTCGCTCCAAAGTCAAACTGTATATGTGCTTTGAGAACAATTACCGCACTAAAATATAATGACAAAATAGAAAATCAGAGCGGTAGTTTTGTTGACGATATTAGCAAGCTACTCGTCAAAATTGCAGCAAATTAGAACTCTGACTTGCCGTGCGAGTTGTGACAATGTCGTACACATGCGTTTTTGTGTTGATAAAATAATCGGAGAACCAAATCACACAGTTTCATAAGGTTCAAAATTTACATAAATTGTGTTCGATATTTTGTTTGCTAAACAAGGGCTGCATGCTGCTCTACTCGCTTAGTATAATATCGTCCCCTAGCTGGCACTCAAAGGGTTAATGTATAGTATAATCCAGTCGTAAGTCGGGAATTTTTTTACCCTGTGCCAATGCATTCTCTTATATATGCGAGTCGACCATAGGTCGTCTCGCATATATAAGAGAATGCATTGGCCTAACAATTTTTTACAATTTTAATAATTTTTTCTTGTATTCTTTAATAATTTTATAATTTCACCCATATAGAGCCCCAGACAAACATGAGCAGACGACACTCTTCTACATGCTTCTATATATGTGTGGGGCTCCCTGCAGGGTAATGAATGTTTTTTTTTATTTTATGTCCTAAAAATTGTAAGAAACATTTATTTAATCTGTATGGGTGAAATTATAAAATTATTAAAGAATACAAGAAAAAATTATTAAAATTGTAAAAAATACTTAGGCCAATGCATTCTCTTATATATGCGAGACGACCTATGGTCGACTCGCATATATAATAGAATGCATTGGCCCAGGGTAAAAAAAAACGTTCTGTTGGGTAAAGCATCTTAATATCGCGGAAGTCCACCAAATGTGGGTAAAATGTCGCCATGGCTTGGTATCCGTCGTCCGCGTATGTGCGCGCGTGTGTGTGAGGGTGTGAGTGTGTGTGTGTGTGTGTGTGTGTGTCAACAATTTCATTTAGCACGGGCTACAGGTCGTACCTTTGATCGGATCATTATGCAATTAATTCATAGCTATATATTGACATTGACATGTAGATGGGAACGAGTCATTTTGGGATCATTCGGCAAAAACATGGTCGCCAGCGGCCATCTTTGATTTCAAAAGTCAATCCATTATCATGGGCTACAGGTCCTACCGTTCATCTGATCATCATGAAATTTGTCACGCGTGTTAATATTGACATGTAGATGGGAACGAGTCAATTTGTGGTCATTCGGCAATAAAACATGGCCGCTGGCATCCATCTTAGATTTTACTCTTTGCATGACTAAATCCTTTGGCACTGGCTACAGGTCGCATCATCGTGGAATTTGCATAATGTTATTGTGGGAGTAAAATATTTATAGTCATCTGAGGTTAAAGATATGCAAATATTTCACCGATTGACAAGCTGCAACATTTATCGTTTACAGCCATCGATAGTCACATTAAAGGCCCACTTAACTTTTGAACCCCCAAATTACATTATATAAAATATATATATATATGCCATATTATATACCATTTGAAAGAGGAAGTTCCAAAACATTGTATACTATCAACTTATCCGGTGTAATAAACTGAGGACATGCTGTTTTTGTTGAGTTGCCAACGCGTTTTGTCATCTAGATTGCAGTAAAAAGCAGCATTATTTTCAGTGCAGGGGGAATAACGGAGTCCGAGTCCGGTAAAAGTTGTAGTTGGGAATTCTGGTGAGATGCATGAGAAACCTTCAGTGATAAGCCGTATATAGTTGTTGCAATAATTTGAAGGATTAGTTGTTTTAACGGAATTATGAGTTCGTGAAACCAATATATTTTATATTCTATAATTATAATCATGGGTATATAATATATGATCTTGAGCGCGTTACCATTTCTGACATTGGTTTTTATGTTTACCATACCATAGTATGGCAAACATAGTGTCGTTGCCCGGATTGAGCACTCGTCGTTCGTCCGTCTGTCTGTCTGTCTGTCCGTATACACTTTACGAGTAATGCGATTATTCAAACATTTTCTAGCCGATCGAAACCAAATTTGGTATGTGAGTTTCACAGCCCAAAATACAGATCAAGTCCGAATATGGGTTTGATCCGATTAATTTTAAAGGAGTTATGACCCGTTTTCGAGAAAACAAAATTAAAAAATTAAAACAAAAAATTAAATTTTTTTTAGATTTAGCTCCCTGCTAAATTTAGCATATACAAATATTAAATTTTGTTTGAACTTTAAATAACAATAAAAAAAAAATTAAATAATAAAAAAAATGACACTTTCATTTATTTTAGTTTGATACGATTAATTAGGTGTGATATCCTGTTTTGAAAATATGAAGATTTTATTGCAATAGTTTCATGTAATATAATGATATCAATAAATTACCATGTGATCATCCAACATCCAGAGTATATATGAGGATTTTTATAGATGTTGTCATTCCAAGTGAAATCTGTTATGAAATGAGTGATGACATATGATACAGAGCTCTGGTGGCTGACTGTTTGTTTATTCTAACTGTCAAATTGATTAATGGCAGCACAAGACTGGTGTTTTTCCTATTCTTGAAATTTCATTACAGGGTGAGATAAGGCCCCCCTCACCTATATAAGTGTCTTCTAAATTCCATTAATTTGCTTCAAAAATAATTAACCCTTTCCAAGGTTTCCATAGACACATGCTATAATGTACATGGACTCTTCCTCATATCTCTTAATATCTATTGGGTATCTTTGCACACTATTCACTTCTATCAATTTTGGTATTGACTGATTAATTGATTTTTGAAAAATATATTAACCCTTCAGACACGTGCTTTCAATTTGAAATTAAAACAACAGCTGATAGCCAATATGATTTATCTATGCAATGGGAAACAGGCAGATAAATATACATGACTATTGTAAGTGATGACTTGTTTTGAAAATCAATATGGTAGATGTTAGTATTTCCAGGAACCTTGTTTTCCCATTTGTTCACATTTTCATGGTTGATTGAATTTTAGGGGCCACAGAGCACTTAGAAGATTAACATTGAAGGTTGTGGCTTTTAGTGCCCAAGCTACTTGTAAAACATTGTAATGTGTAAAACCATTCAAATGAGAGCTAACTTACTTTCTTTTATATGGACGATTTAGTGGTCATAGGGCCCAGCACCCCCATCATATTATGTCTGTATAACATTATAGAGATAATACTTTTGAATTGTATAAACTACATATATTTTTGAAAACTATACACCCCTGTTATGAAACACTTAATCTTATTTAATACACAGGTCAGATCTGATTTTATATCTGTCCATGTTTGATAAATAAATAACTGGGGAGAATGGGGGAAGTGGGGGGGGGGGGGTAATTAAAGTACCATTTAAATACGAGATGGAATCCCCTACATATATGTCGTTCTAAGCATTTATAATTTCCCTTTAGAGGTGAATAATCAATTTTGAATATCTGGCATGTCAAAAGTGGCAAAGATGGGGATTTATCACTTTTGCTTCCAATGAGTTAACTTAAACTCCTAAACATGTCCTCCAAAATCACTAAACCATTGGATCTCACAGTGAGAGGCCCTTGTGTGAATAGGGACAGAGATATGAGATTTAAAACTACTCTTCCCCAACCCAAATATTTTAACCCTTTCTTAAGACAAATTATTTGAGCTTTTGATTTCAAGTTGGGGACTGATATATGGATTAATTCCTGTGATCATATCTTTGACAAATTATCAGTTATGGCTAGTCGCTATCGCCAACGTATGGGTTAAACATCTGCCGATTGTGATCGGCCTCTCGTCTTGTTATATATATATATATATATATATATATATATATATATATATATATATATATATATATATATAGATTGTCCGGGCTATTCCCATACCAAATTTCAAGTCGATAGCTCTACCCAGCCCGAAATTTCAAGTCGATAGCTCTACCCGTTTCCCAGATCTGGTCTGCGCATGCGCGAAGCTGGCGTCGCATGGGCTCGGCGACCCGATCAAATTTGTATCCGGGGCAAGATACATTCACACACCAATTTCAAGTCGATATAGCTCCATCCGTTTCCGAGATCTCGTCTGCGCATGCGCGAAGCGGGCGCCGCACGGGCTCGCCAATACTAGAACGTCCACCGCCTGGTCAAACTACACACACGTACCAAGTTTCGTCCCGATCGGTCGAGAATCGTAGATTTGTATTAAGGACAGACAGACAGACAGAGGTCTTCAATATATGCGTGCATATAAATGCTTATTTAATCACATTCCTTCTACGCTCGCGATGAAACTTCAATTCCGCCAGTAATTATAGGGATTAAATCAGACTCTTATGTTAGACTTTGTATAGGAATTAGAGTTCGCCCTCCACAGACCCGCAGAGATTGCGACGGCGAGGTAAATGAGGTGACGCATGTAAATAGATTTCCGCATTCATGCGAATTAGGTCGTGAACCCCACCGCGACTGATATAAAAATATGCGCGGATGCACCTGTCATATAAGAAATATATGAAGCGTGCATTACTTATATTTATCTCAAATAATTAGCCCCCTAATTCCGGCCTCATATTTTTAAAATAAGACACGCGTGTATTATCGGCACGCGCATGCAGTGACGTATACGCTTAGTGCAATGTCATCGATGTCAATGTCGGAACAGTTGTTATTATCTCATCTGCTATGGGAGACTTATATATAGACACATATTTAATGTTCCGAGATTGTGAAGATGGTGGTGTGCACCCATTGGGCACCTCGATTATGCATTTTGTCAATTTGGGGATATATAGAGAAACTAAACTAAAAACGTGAAGGAAAGAGAATTTAATTTTTAAACCTTTTAATTTTATTATAAAGATACTTTCCAGAGAAGACGAGGCCTAAGCAGAATGAGGTCTTCAGAGGGTGAATTTAGTGATGCTAGCCCGCATTCTTATTCAAAAACCATGTGCCAATGCATTCTCTTATATAAGAGAATGCATTAGCCTAACATGTTTTTTATCATTTGTTATTATTATTTACAATTTTTTACAATTTTAATAATTGTTTCTTATATTCTTTAACAATTTTATAATTTCACCCATACAGAGCCCCAGACAAACATGAGAAGACGACACTCAGTACACATGCTTCTATATATGTGTGGGGCTCCCTGCAGGGTTATTAACACTCTGGATGTTTTTTATTTTATGTCCTAAAAATGTAAGTAAAATAACAAAAAACAATATAAAATTTGTTAGGCAATGCATTCTCTTATATATGCGAGGCGACCTATGGTCGATTCGCATATATAAGAGAATGCATTGGCACAGGGTCAAATTTCCAACTTGTGTCAGGCATGAAATTCACCCTCTGGAGACCTCATTAGTGCTGCTAACCTGCTGATATTAGTAATGCCAATTCGGCTGTGATTAAGAAGTCGATGATGTACTGATTTTACCCTGTGCCAATGCATTCTCTTATATATGCGAGTCGACCATAAGAGAATGCATTGGCCTAACAATTTTTTATCATTTTTATACCCCCACTTTCGAAGAAAATGGGGGGTATACTGGATTGACTGCGTCCGTCACGCTTTCTCCGTCCGTTTGTTTGTGTGTTTGTCCGTCCGTCCGTCCGTCCGACCTCATAACTCGAACAACTTTGAACAGATTTCGATATTTTTTGGTATGCAATCTCCTTAGGACGGTCTCTCCGCATGATGCTAATTGCGGTTCGGTCCGAATTTTATTTTCAAGTTACGCCTCTTTTTCTACTTATTTTGACTTAGAAAATTCTGTCCGACTTAATAACTTTAACAAATATGAACCGATTTCAATAATTTTTGGTATACTTGCTTCTCACAATACCCTCTCTACATGATGCGGCTAGGGATTGGCTCAGACTGTTTTTCGTAATATTACACCTCATTTTCGACTTATTTTGACTTAGAAACTTCTGTCTGACTTAATAACTTTAACAAATATGAACCGATTTGAATATTTTTTTCTGTACAAGCTTCTTGTGACACCATATCGATATTAATAGTCCGATTTTTTCTTTAAAGTTAAAAATCTTTTTGGGTGAGTTTACGGATAATGCGGGTTGAATTTGCCACGGCGGGGTATGCTAGCACTCGAGTGCACACCTCTTGTTTAATATAAATTTTTCTTACAATTATTAAGACATAAAAAAACATCCATTACCCTGCAGGGAGCCCCACACATATATAGAAGCATATAGAAGAGTGTCGTCTGCTCATGTTTGTCTGGGGCTCTGTATGGGTGAAATCAATGTTGATTTATTGCATTTCCGTGCTTGCACATAATTGTACGGTATATTAAATCAATCATAACATTCTGGCGCCGTTTTCATCCCCCGAGATCGACCTTTGCGAGCTGCGTCATATGACCTTTGACATTTAGATGGCACAGCCTAATAATCTTAAGATAATGTGCTATAAGTGGATCATCGTCGTGTTCGAGCATTCTGATCGCACGTGGTATCTTTATATACTTATATACTACGTTATAGACCAGAGCGGGACGCGAATAGACGCTATCCGGTATACATTCATATAGACCTCATTGAGTAAACCCTGTGCCAATGCATTCTCTTATATATGCGAGTCGACCATATGTCGCTTATATAAGAGAATACATTGGCCTAACAAATTATACATTGTTTTTTTTTTTTTTTTTAACCCTTTACCCAACAGAACGCCCAGAAACGCCCGAATGAAGCTTCAACAGCCTAAATTATCTTGGGTCTGTCTCAATAAAACCATACAGATATGGATATCATTGGAACCGGCTCATTGACCACATTGTGATGGTTACAGTTATGCCATGTGCCAATGCATTCTCTTATATATGCGAGTCGACCATAGGTCGCCTCGCATATATAAGAGAATGCATTGGCCTAAAAAAAATCTTTTTTTAACACTTTTTTACCATTTTTTCTTACATTCTTTAACAATTTTATAATTTGTAATGTGTTAAGCCAATGCATTCTCTTATATATGCGAGGCGACCTATATATAAGAGAATGCATTGGCACAGGGCCATTCTGTTGGGTAAAGGGTTAATATGGTTAACTCCCATAGTGAGCCCCACACAGATAGAAGGATCTATTACTGAATGTCGTCTGCTTGTGTCTGTGAGGGGCACCATAAGGGTTAACAAATGTAAAAATTATAAAAAATGACAAAAACAATTATAAAAAATGACACATGTGGAAGTGTTGGATGGTTTCTTTCTTATAAGTTGATAATTTGATTAAAATAGCAGGGAATTGTTCATAAATATATCAAAATTTGACCAGGAAATGGTTTATAGAATACAGTAATGCCCTAAATAATCGACTCCTTAACCACAGCAGAATTATGGGTAACTTTTCAGGATTTATGGCTTGTTGCCATTCATCGGAAAGCGAGAGCACAAGAATTGTTCTTTACCATAATCAATCTTGTCGAAGACCGACTTAGAGCACAATTGATCCCACATAATGCAATTAACTGGAAGTGTGCCGTTGAGCGTGTTTTGACCACGACGCACAATCCGTGCACTGACCGCGATTGGACACAATAGCCGGTTAGCCACGCCCAACAACGTGATTAACATGAACTGATCGCCGTTGAATGTGAATAGATATGTCCGAAACAACACGGACTGGTCCCAGTTTGAAACTCCCGCCACGGTCCCGTGCGATTTGTCTGTTATGAGTTGCGTGTGCCCGACAATGGGATACTCATTGAACTATTCCTTCGCCAGCCTTGGGAATTGATGTGCTTTACCAAAAATCAGGGAACGATTGCAACAATGGGATTGTGCTCTAATGTATATATGCGCCCATGCTTTGTCGATCGGTTACGATGTATACATACCGCTGGATCGTTTATATTGGCATCGACTCAATGATATACGCGTTCAAGAACCGTGAAGTGCATATAGAAGTTCTCTTTGTGATTATAGAAAAACAATTTATGATTGATCTTGAAAACAGGAAGAGAAAATAACGTGATATTCCGGAGTGTAGGCAATTAGTACGGGAATACCCACGATTCAATAATAAATAAAGTTGATGCTTTGCCAAGGGGGATAATATATAAACATCTACCTGTTGCTGTACGGATGTGAGCCAATGTTATATAATGAATTGACGTATTTCGCATGCGAGCGCCGTGATTAGCGTGGGTACATTAGTAAGCGGTGATGTGTAATATGCGTACTCTACTACTTTACTTTAGCAGCAGGGGGCGTGTTTCCGAGAGTACAGAGATTTGAATGTCATTATGATGTAAATAACGCGAAATGTCATGGCAACAAAACTAAGATGGTAGAATTAAAACAGATAACCCACAACATTGATTGAATGGCTTATTTGTATGTTGAACATCGGTTCTCCAGAAATGTAACCAACATATATTTTTCATATAAAGCTGATAAAAGACACGGGGTGAAATTATATTAATGGTGACCGTGAAACGTTTTGCTTGTCACTGTATGAAACGTTTTGACGGTTGCCATGAAATGTGTTAAATGTTGCCATGGAATATGTTTATTGTGGCGGTTAAATGTGTTGATGGTGATCGTGACATTAGTTGATGCACATGGTCGCCGCGAAAAGTGTTGATGGTTGCCATGAAATGTGTTAACGGTGGCCGTGAAATTATAGTTTACGGTGCATGGTCGTGAACAATGTTGATCCTTGCCATGAAATGGGTTGATAGTCGCCGTGAAATTAATTTACTGTGGCCTTGAAATGTGTTGATAGTTGCCATGAAATGTGTTGATTACCATAACACAAAATATCCATCCCTTCCTTCATCTATCTCTCTCTCTCTCTCTCTCTTCTATCTCCCATATCTTCTATCTCTCTCTTCTCTTCTCTCTTCTCTCCCCCCCCTCTCTCTCCTCCTCTCTCCCCTCTCTCTCTCTTCTCTCTCTCTTTTATCTCTTCCCATCTCTCTTCTCTCCATCTCCCTCTCCCCCTCTCTCCTCCTCTCTCCCACTATCTTCCTCCTACCCCCTCTATCTCTCCCTATCTCTCTCCCTATCTCTCCCCAATCTATCTCCCTTTCCCTATCTCTTTCCCTCTCCCTCCCCTCTCTCTCTCTCTATCGCATTCTCTCCCTCTCTCTATCCCCCTCTCTCTCTTTCTTTTCATTTTAATCGCTCTCTGCATTACAAGGTATCACACTCTGTCCTCGTGATAGGTAAGTTCCTGTTATGTTAACAAATATTATTCGTTCATCGAGTTACTGCTTTCATCAGAATCTCTATGCAAATATTCTAACACATCTGGTGAATCTCAATGCAAATCACATGACCTCACACAGCGACGCCCACTACAGAGCGATCTCTCTGGTCATACTCAGGCTGTATATTGGCGCAGATTAATACCCATTTCTCACAGTATAGTATTTACAGTCTATTTTGAGAAGGTGCTTGAAATCTGATGATTTGTAGATATAAAACAAATATATATACATCCTTGCGTACAACTAAATGGAATCACCCACCGCTATCAATACTTGATCGTCATCTGGGCTTGGGAGCTATACATAATCGTATACATTGAAGGTGTTCCGCACAATCACAATTATACACTGAAAAGTTAGTTACTTTCTTGGTTCCGCGTGCGACATGTATCATTGATAGGTCATGCTTGCCGGGCGGGGGGTTATAATAATGCATGACGAGTGGTGTCGGGCAGGGATTGAGGGGGGGTATAATAATGCATGACGAGTGGTGTCGGGCAGGGATTGAGGGGGGTATAATCACTCCCTGACACGTGTCGTGTCAGGGATCGAGTGATTGACTATATCTGAAATAGCCATTGTATATACATAAAGGTACCCTTTAAGACTTCTAAATTACTATTTCTTCGGATTCTGGTGTGAAATATACTAGTATCTTATTTGAATTGAGGGACCCGGCCGCCCTTCAAAGCTCAGAGTTATAAAATTTCGAGTTTTGACACCGAATAATTTACTCGCCTCGAATGTTCGTCAGCCGAAAGCAAATATTCTAATGGCTTCGTCTAGAAATATACGGAGATGTGGGTCGCCATCGCGAGAGTTCGAGAGGTCACGGTTCGTGGTGGGTTTGCATGGTGATCGGAAAATACTGTTCTCCTATGTTGGAGGGGGGTATAATTATATTTAATCCACAGTCGCCATATTTTCTATTGTTCTCCCTTGCACAATATCCAGCCGATTGCCCACTGGTAACAATAGCTGTGGATTATTTAAACAATAAGTGTGCATTATTTTAACAATAACTGTGGAATATTAAAATATTCCCCAGGTATTGTCATAACAATCGCAAGTCATTGTTTGCTGTGTTCTCCACTTGCTGACACACCGGAATGTAAAATTGGTGTGACCAATCAATCAATCAAATAAGAAACTGAACAGTCTTAGGTGATTATAATGATCATAGGGATACTAAGAAAGACGGTGGGTGGAATTTGTTTAATGTAATAACAACAATTTTACATCAATGTTAGACAATTCGGACTAGAAAAATAGATATCACCCCTGGTCAAGTGGTCCAGCAATATACTGAATTATGATCTAGTTATGTGTTAATTTATTGTACTATTAATATGTGTATTATAAATAAAATTATCCTATCCTATCCTATCTGATATGATGCGGTTGGGTCCTGCTGAATTGCTCTGATGATGGTAGGGCAAACTGATGCTGTTAACAAATAGTACCGTGAGTTCCACAACGAATTAAAACAATGTACAAGCTAAAATTGAAGTCTGCTCTTGTGAGTTTGGACAATATGCATAGCAAATGCATTGCTCAACGCCACATATGCTAAGTCAGTGTCGTAATTTGGTTGCGAACAAACAATATATTTATTAGATTTATTATTTAAGTTACCAGTGTGATTATGGGAATAAGTGGTTTGAAGGTCTAAATTATGCTCGCGTTTGTTATATTCGTATAAGGCCTCTGTATGCCGCACATAGCCTAGTTCAAGAGATTGAATTGAGAAAGTTCGGTTCCCCAACTTCTTTGGCATTGAACAATAAAGAGCGTTCCTTGTTAATACATTCCTGGTGTGGTATGAATAAAGAGCGTTTTTCTCTCACTTGTGTGCGAACTATTTAAAACAGCTGAAAAATATATGTTATATTAACATTTATTTTAAGAGCACACAAAGCCGGTATATCACTGGGGCTCTCCTCGCCTTTGTCGATTATGCAGAAGCTTGGAAGCTTCAAGTCAATACAAAACAAAATAATAATAATGATTTTCACGAAGAAATGGTCGAAAAATCTCCCCACATTCAAGTATGGAGGCTGTAGCCTAGAAATAGTTAAAGAATTCACTTATTTGGGGGGGGGGGGGTAAATTATTTTATAATCGTCGATTCCGCCAGAACATAAAGAAAACAGTTACAAACCGGAATGTGAAATTGTTAATTTCGGAATTAGACAATTCGGACTAGAAAAAATATATTCCAACACGGTCAAGTGGTCCTGCTAATCTGCTATGATGCGGTTGGGTCCTACTGAATTTCTCTGATGATGTTAGGGCAAACTGATGCTGATAACAAATACTACCATTAAATATTTTTTAATTTGTCTTTTTCGCGGTGTTGCGATAATCTGAACATATCCACGAAAAGCCATTATGCGTATCAAACATTCAAAACATATTTATTGCGAAATATGTTTAATACTGGTTGTATTAGTTGTTGAAATTCGACTATATTTTCGTACGATGGTGTACGTAAACACACACAAGTTGTGCTCTTCTTACATAACACAGAGCAATTCGATTGGTTATTCATACACAATGATATAAACGCTCTTTATTATTTCCATATCAGGAAAACAGTAATAAATAACGCTCTTTATGTTTACCATATCCGGATCTAAACAAAAGCCAGAAAACGTAACATGTTTTGCTTTTGTTTACATGCCAAAGGGGAAGAAATCGACAATAACATACTGCTTATGTCATATTTCTGATTGCTATAAGAACAAAGTCTGTCTATATTTCACTATTTATGGCGGTTTTTGACGGATGGGAATATTTTAACAGCATACCCACCGCCAACGCCGCCCGTATCTTTAACGACACATTTGCATTGTATTTGAGACTTGTTCTAATAATGAAAAACTTACGAAGGTGGAGCCTTGTTATAACACGGAATCACTCGCACGATATAATTTTCTGGTAAATGCTAAATATTTAAATGTTGATAATCCAAATCAGTTCGTAATGTCGGGTACACCACACTATAACTTAAGTGGATTAGTTACGTTGATTACATGGATTTTAATAAAATGTTAAGAATTTGATGTCAAAATGCTGAAATTGAAGATCGTTTTATACGGGTAACGACTACTATATATTTATAGTAAATAAACCTCATTCGATAACTTACGTTGGTCAAGAACTCCTTGTAAATCCAACTTCGAATTCATGGAAATAAATCAGATAAACAGTACAATACGAAAACGACTCATCGAAAGATTTTTTTATTCCAATATTAACGGAAAACATCAGTTTGATCATCGGCTGGATTGTCATTTACCTCCGGGTGCTTGTGATGTTTATTTCGCTTATAAAATGAACGCCATGCTGATAACATATAACTATGTAATATCCATTTAGATAACGTCGACACAGAAAGTTTAGAAAATTACTTCATTCCCTGTTCGAATGCGGAGTTTGTTCACGTCACGTTTTACTGACAAAATTCACTCTTCTCACATTCAATTTACAAATGCGCCCGAGAACGACGTGTTAATTAATTAGATTAAAGCGTGTGGTAAGCTAATCGGCGACAAAGGCAATATCATGTTTGGGGCTACCTATAACTGATATCCCGATAACCACTCATCATAACTGGATTGTCAACGCGGCTCAGTGCATACCAACTCAATGCGACAATTTTGATTTGTGACAATGCAGCGAGGACGAGCAGTATCAGGCCAAGCAAAATAAATGTTTGTTGTAACTGGAAGGTGTCCATGCACATATGCACTGGTGTCAATTAGACTTCCGCCCATGTGTTATCTGAGATATAACATAATGTGAGTCAAAAATATTGTGTTCATATTGGTTTATAAATGCACAGCTAAGTAGGATATATAGCAGGATTGGCCATATTTCATGGGGCGGGGGGGGGGGGGGGGGTGGCGATTGACACATTTTTAATGACAATTTTAATTCCAAATCTCCAGATCACTATTTAAAGTGGCAACTGAATTTGCGTACAAATCTTTATTTGTCTGACAGATTCGGAAATTGTTTAATGGTCATGTTCACATTTTTTGTTAAAACTTTTATTGACTTTTAGTTGAATATATCATACATTGTAATGTCATTGACAAATTTCAAAGTAATACTATAGGTAAAATTAAATTTCGTCTTGTTATTCTTTAAATACTGAGGATTAAGCCAGATATTCCCCTCGCTGTCGGCCATTCGTCCAAATAATCACCTCGGCTTCGCCTCGGTGAATTATTTCTCCGAATGCCCGACAGCTCGGGGAATATCCTATACATAACATACCGTCCTCCCCTTGATGGGGGTGTATTGAACATATAATTATACTCCCCTCCAACATAGGAGAAAGTATTTTTGTGTTTGTTGTTGTTGTTGTTGTTGTCGATGATGCTGTTGTTGTTTCGTGTTATTGTTCGTTTGTTGTTGTTGTTGTTGCTGCTACTGCAACACATTGCCCAAAAAGAGCGTCTTCAAAGAAACATAACTTGATGGGGTGTATGTGGATAATATATGTGACCCGCCATATCAAATCCAGTCGGAAGTCGGGATTTTGTTTACCCTGTGCCAATGCATTCTCTTATATATGCGAGTCGACCATAGGTCGCCTCGCATATATAAGAGAATGCATTGGCCTAACAATTTGTTATCATTTTTTTTAAATAAATGTTTCTTACAATTTTTAGGACATAAAATAAAAAACATCCATTACCCTGCAGGGAGCCCCACACATATATAGAAGCATATAGAAGAGTGTCGTCTGCTCATGTTTGTCTGGGGCTCTGTGTGGGTGTATGTTGTGCCGAGGATGATGATGCTGTTGTTGTTGTTGTTTCCTGGTATTGTTCGTTTGTTGTTGCTGATGCTGCTGCTGCAACATATTGCCCAAAGAGCGTCTTCAAAGAAACATAACTTGATGGGGTGTATGTGGATAATATATGTGACCCGCCATATCAAATCCAGTCGGAAGTCGGGATTTTGTTTACCCTGTGCCAATGCATTCTCTTATATATGCGAGTCGACCATAGGTCGCCTCGCATATATAAGAGAATGCATTGGCCTAACAATTTGTTATCATTTTTTTTAAATAAATGTTTCTTACAATTTTTAGGACATAAAATAAAAAACATCCATTACCCTGCAGGGAGCCCCACACATATATAGAAGCATATAGAAGAGTGTCGTCTGCTCATGTTTGTCTGGGGCTCTGTGTGGGTGTATGTTGTGCCGAGGATGATGATGCTGTTGTTGTTGTTGTTTCCTGGTATTGTTCGTTTGTTGTTGCTGATGCTGCTGCTGCAACATATTGCCCAAAGAGCGTCTTCAAAGAAACATAACTCTATTCACTCTTTATTTTCAGGGAGGAGGTGAGAAGTGTGGCGTGTGCCAGAAGACAGTGTACGCTGCTGAGCGACAGGAAGCCGGAGGTATTCCGTTCCATAAACTGTGCTTCAAGTGCAGTGTGTGTGGAGTTAAGCTAGCGTGAGTATATAACTTGTAGCGTATATGAGATTAAGCTAACATGAGATTAACCCTTTACCCAACAGAACGTCCAGAAACGCCCAAATGAAGCTTCAACAGCCTAAATTATCTTGGGTCTGTCTCAATAAAACCATACAAATATGGATATCATTGGAACCGGCTCATTGATCACATTGTGATAGTTACAGTTATGCCCTGTGCCAATGCATTCTCTTATATATGCGAGTCGACCATAGGTCGCCTCGCATATATAAGAGAATGCATTGGCCTAAACAAAATCTTTTTTTAACACTTTTTACCATTTTTTCTTACATTCTTTAACAATTTTATAATTTTTAATGTGTTAAGCCAATGCATTCTCTTATATATGCGAGGCGACCTATGGTCGACTCGCATATATAAGAGAATGCATTGGCACAGGGCCGTTCTGTTGGGTAAAGGGTTAAATTAAACAAGGGCGTGGAACCCAATAGTTGTTACTGCTTTATATAAAAATTGTGAGAAAAAAGTGAGAAAAAAATATTTAAAAAATGATAAAGAATGCAGGGGGGGGGGGGGGGGGGGTCGGAAAAAAAATTCAGGCACGTATGGCATTTTTTCCCTTTCGATCATTTTTTGTACCCACCCACCCCCACCGCCAATTTTTTTTCCGTTTTCGGCAGTTTTTTCTGACCATTTTTGGACACCCACCCCCCCTTTTAACACTAAAACAGAGATTTGCGGGGGGAAATTCACTGTAAACAGCTGTATATGAATTTCTGTGCATACTATTTATCATGGATGTTAACATGGACATGTAAATAGGAATGAGTCATTTTGAGGTCATTCGGCCAAAAAAACATGGCTGCCAGCGGCCATCTTGGATTTCAAAATTTGCAACAAAATACAACACGATAACTGCCTGCAGTCAGTTTACCAGTTAGAATTACATTATTTCTCTCATTCAAAGTGGTTTTGAAGCCCAACTCATTGCCAAAACACTAAAAAACAAGCAGGAAATTTTTTTTTTAGTTGCGGAACAAATTGCTTGTTGGTGGCTTTGACCACCCACCCACCCCGGCATACGTGCCGGAAGAAATTTTTTCACCCCCCCCCCCCCCCTGAAGAATGTGGAAAAAAAAAGATAAATAATGTGTGAAAAAACGATAAAAAATAATAAAGAATCTCTTTTTCTTTGCAGGTTGAACAGCTATGCCCAAAACGGGGGAATAATCTATTGTAAAACAGACTTCGCCAAGGAAGTGACGGCCAAGAACACGCAAGCACAAGTGATCTAGAACGTCTTTTCATTTCATGTCACGTGACGCTCCACTCGATCCGTCCATTACATGATTGGTGGAAGCGACCATGACGTCATCCGTGTAGTGTGAATATCATGACTTAAAGGGGTACTGTACGCCATTTTCAATAAATTCCCGGTGATAACAACGATCTATTATCGATACTATATAGAAATATAAGTAATTTGAGTCGAAGATGTATTCTGTAAACGCTCATGTTAATAGGCTATCTTAAAATTTAATAATTTAAAAGTTAATAATTTAATATAAATTGATTTTATGGCTCCAGCCATAAAATGGCGTCTCTTAAAATTGGAATTTCCGTGTACAAAACGTAATCAAATTATAATTGAGGGATACTGGATTAATAAAACAATTGCACACACGATCGTTTGAAACATTATGCTTATACGGGGAGAAAACCCAAGCCACTCATTGACTAGTGACCATACACTAACTTAAATGAGTATATGCGACTGCTAAGCATATAATATAATGTTTATTTGATTCATTTGGTTGAAAACTGTACAAAAATTACTCGACAACGACAATTTGTATTTTTGCATTCCGGTAAATTTGCCATCCTTAACAATACTTCGTACTCAACAGACTTTCAAAAAATGGAAAAGTTGTTACCTTATTCTCCGACTCGGGGATTATAGAAACCAACAACAACATCTTGGGTACAGTACCCCTTTAACAATAATCATTCAACGTGCAATATTTATTATCATCACTTTGGAATATTATTTTTCATAGCGACCTTTCGCATGTAGATTCAAGTACGAGAAATTCGCAGCATATAGAATGTTTCTATACTATAAGTCATTTAGAAGTTCGTGACGTCATCATGGTTATATAAAAACAACAACAACAACACTATCATAGAAACAGACAGTTCAAGCATGTCTTGCCTTTTTGGCATGAACCTGGGATTATTATTATTCAAGTACAGATGAACAGCGTGGACAATTAACAGAAGCGACAACAACAACATTGACGACGACGACAACAACAACAACAACAACAACAACAGAATAACATCGATACTCATAGACTCTTATATATATGAACATTCTTCGGAGTATATGTGCTGTAAATTAACCCTTTACCCAACAGAACGGCCCTGTGCCAATGCATTCTCTTATATATGCGAGTCGACCATAGGTCGCCTCGCATATATAAGAGAATGCATTGGCTTAACACATATTAATTGTTAAAAAATGTAAGAAAAAATTATATTTTTTTTTAGGCCAATGCATTCTCTTATATATGCGAGGCGACCTATGATCGACTAGCATTATAAGAGAATGCATTGGCACAGGGCATAACTATAACTATCACAATGTGGTCAATGAGCCGGTTCCAATGATATCCATATGTGTATGGTTCTATTGAGACAGAGCCAAGATAATTTAGGCTGTTGCAGCTTTATTTGGCCGGTTTGTTGGGTAAAGGGTTAATGCGTTCAAGAAAGTGGAAGGTTCATCCAAGTCCATGGAAATGTTGTCATAGAATCTCGTGTTATGCCCAGACAATCTCGTGTCTATGGCCCGTATAATCTCATGTTATGCCGAGGATACATTATAATTCTTCACGTTTTCTCTATTTGGTGAATAATACAGGGTCACTTGTGAAATCATTTAATAAATTTGTAGTAACATGTCATGTCTCCATTTCTCGGAGTAAGTCACGTGACCGGGGTATTTCGAGGCGTATAAGTCACTTGACCGGGGTACTTCGAGGCGTATAAGTCACTTGACCGGGGTATTTCTCGGCGTAAGTCACGTGACCGGGGTATTTCGAGGCGTATAAGTCACTTGACCGGGTTATTTTAAAAAAATGGACAACATTTTCAGCTATTATCAATATATTTGGATGAGAAAATGGATTTCAAATGGGAAATAGGTTGTAACCATTGTGATTTTTTTCATTCTTCCAGCCAATATGAGAGCGACCCCCCCCCCTTGAATCCCTAATGTGAGCAGCTGCTAACAGCTGGAGGGGGTGAATACTGAATACCAGCTTACAAAAATATGTGATAATGGATGTACATAGACCACGTGTACTGTTTGACCCAGAGGGAGCCTCACACAGATGGAAGTATGCACCACAGAGTGTCGTCTGCTGCAGTTAATGTGGGGCTCTCTATGGGTTTAAAGTAAATTACATCATTGATATTTGAGGCATGCTGCAGCTAAAGTTTTATATGTTACAAAGTGAAGAAGTGATCTATTTCTCTGCAAGGAATATGAATTTACCAAGACATGTACAGTAATGCTCTAAATAATCGACTCCTTAACCACAGCAGAATTATGGGTAACTTTTCAGGATTTAGTCGGAAATATGGCTTGTTGCCATTCATCGGAAAGCTCATTGCGAATAAAGATGAATAACTCTAAAATCAAGTGGTAATAATAACCACTTTATTTTAGAGTTATCCATCTTTATCTGCAAGACCGTCCGTTTGAGCTCGTGTTTCTGAACCAGAAACAATTGAAATAACAAACTTCAAAAATCGATATCTGATCACTCCGAGCTTTGATGGGTAGGTTCCTCGACTCGAATCAAATCTGATCACTCTGAGCTTTGATGGGTAGGTTCCTCGACTCGAATGAAATATGTTTACCCCCGAAGCCAAAGAAATAGTCATTTAGGAGCGTCTGCTCGGATTGAGTACCTTTAATAAAGTTTCAAGTTTCCGTCGGACTAATTTGCAAACTATGTCATATCCTTTCTCATAATCAGTGCAAATTTACCTAATTGACTTCACTATCGTGTTTCTCAATTTCGCAAAATATTCGCTACATCCCATGATAAAATGCATTTCCGATTCAATACAGTTTGTCAAACATTGAACATAGTCGATTGTCTAATGTCTTCCTGAACGGTGCATCTCTACCACAGCCATACATTCCAGGAAGAATATTTATTTGAGCCATACCTAACCATTACTAGATCACATTGCAAGAAACGCGCGAAAATATTTTCAAGATTGCACGTAAGAAACCACATATTGGCATCAGAAAAATGGAGGCATTGACAAACCAGTAATATCGTTTAATTCTGGCATTCGATCCCGTATGGACGTGCCCCTCACAGACATGAGCAGACGACAGTCAGTGATAGATCCTTCTATCTGTGTGGGGCTCTCTACGGGCATTTAAATTCTGGCATTCGATCGGTTGTTTTGCATCAGAACTAATCTTCACCGCGCAGTCTGTTATTTTGCTTCGTTTGTTGAAGGACATATCAAACAAAGGTTAATAACTATTTGACACTAGCACGCGATGAGTACATTAGTTGCTGATGGCAACGCCCTTGGTGGGTATTACCAGCATCACAAAAACATGTATTATCATAGACTTGTTGTAAACAAATATCTGTGTATAAATGAAGAACATATAGCATACGTTATTGTAGATCAAAGATATGCTGAGTTCTCACGTGGTGTAATCACACGATACACTGCGCATGACTGCGCGCGCACAGTATAATTCCACCGATTGTGGAAGATGAGCCAACTTGGCGCTGAATCCATCCTTCTGTTACACGATTTATGAGCCTCGCTTCATTGAAATATCGTCTGCACCAAATGTCGGGTTTCTTGGAAAGCCATTAAATTGGAGATCACGAAAATTCCACAGTACGTTTTATTTGGCCCGTGAAGTATTAAGGAATTCTTCTATCAGTAGACACGTGTCAACAAAAACGAAGCCGTTTCAGCATTAAAGGAGCCATATACACACTCTTATAACTAATGTGTAGAAACGATTACACATCAAATGTATTAACCCGGTTAATACACATAACAATGTGCAGTTTTACATACAAATACATGGACCAAGGGCCGTTCTACACATAATGTGCATATTTTGTTACACACAATTATTGTGTAAGAACGTAGAGCATGCGCATTGCGGTGCCTTCAGTTTCATAGTCTGCTACATGGCGGCCATATTGTTTGAGTATATTTGTTGGAATACAATCTACAGCGATCGTAGACAAGGAATGTAAGTTCAGAATTCCGACTTGTGGGTATAGTATTAGTGATATCTGCATGAGGATTGATTTGTTAAAACTTCCATGGCGAATACTGCCCTTAGACTCGTTTATATGATTGTTGTAATACGTAATACTAATAGTATGCAACCACGCCACGACCCTGGTTTGTTCATTTAAAACGAAAACTCACACATCACAGAGCAAAATATTACGTACGCCATGAAAGTTTAAACATATAAAACTCCATATGTCATCAATACTATATACCCACAGTTCGGAATACTGAACTTACATTCTTGTCGACGATCTGTATGTCTAAGAATCTACACAAAATGTGTAAGGGATATATGTTTATTTTATACACACCAGTGTGTATAAATGTCTAGACATTTACCCATATATTGTGTAAATTTTTTTACACAATTTGTGTACGTACAAAAACTACACATATACATGTACTACACAAATATGTTTAAGATCAAAAATGAATAATGATTGTGTAGCAGGGCTACACATTGTGTGAAGAAAACCTACACATTAGTCACAAGAAAACCATAATCAGAAATGGTAACGCCACTAAGATCATATTATTAGCCATAAATATAAATTATAATATAAAATATATTGGTTACATGAATTTTCCAACCTAAGTGGAGTGTCAGGTTTGAAATTTCCAACTCTAGGAAGGCTTGAGGCTAGTCTAGATGCTAGGATTTTGCGATTTTCTTGTTCAGATTTCAAAATTTTCGCACACCGGGCCGAACCATGGTCGGCCCGCTGTGTCATTGTCCCTCCCCCATGGCCAATACAAACTGCTAATTAGTTTAACAAAACAATATTTTACTACATTTGGTCAAACTTGTGGACTGAAATAGTCATCAGTTGGAGAATTTTCCAACCTGAGGGGAGTATGAGGTTTGAAATTTCCAACACTATAGGAAAGCTTCAGTTGAGGCCAGTCTAGATGCTAGATTTGCGATTTCCTTGTAAGTTTTCAAAACACCGGGCCGAACAACCATGATCAGCCCCGTGTGTCCTGGTCTCTTGTCCGTAGTCGTGTGCATTTGTCTGGAGTTAGACCTCTAGATGTTAGGATTTATGCAATTTTCAGGTTAAACTATTTGAATGTTCTCATACTGAGAATATATATATATTAGGCCTGAGCACTGAGTGCAAGGGGTGGTGGTGGTGCAAATGGAATTATGCAAAACTTGTTTGGTCTGATTCTGATTCAAGGGGTGCAGTTGGAATTTCCCAAGGTGGACACCCCCCCCCAACGGAGACCCTCTAGCCACGTCCCTGAACAACTGTACCTGTGTCATGTCCCAATGCGGGAGGGTTCATATATACCATAACATTCATAGTATATGCCAAGAATTCAACGGTATGGGCCCACGTAATGACATTAAATCTCAAGAAAACCCGCGAAAACAAAACAAAATCACATTTAATGTTCTAAGTTAAGTTATTTCCTCCTGTATCTGTATCGGTGTGCGCGCAGGATCAGTTCGGATGTGAGCGCACACTCCATAAAAAGAATCTTTGTGAAAATGAACCCTCTCAAATTAGTCTCAATATATACTTTAGAATATAGAATTAACCTTAAAATAACAAAAACCTTCGGAATAGAGAACCTTCGGAATAGCGGACCTTCGGGATAGCAAATCTTCATAATAGAAACATGTCCCCACAATTACACCGGTGCGTAAACACATGTGCTAATCTTTGTCGTACTATTGTAATTATCGGTACGATTTGAGTAAGGTACAAAAACTAAATATATTCGCCCACTGAAGTCTGCCCATGAGTTTATACAAATCTGCACACCAGTTCCCACCCACTTCGTGGCGGGAATAAGAGTGCACTTTCCATCCCTATTTAAAGTTACACCTAACGCTGTCAACAAGTTTAGATCAAGCCACGAATCTCTAATCTGGCTAACGCCCGTAGAGATCATATTCCACCAGTACAACCTTGGAACTCTTTGAAGTTTTGACAGGGAACCTTATAAAGTGGAAAAAATAACGCAGGGATTAAATTTCCTAGTTAATACATTGTATCTGTTTCTTAATAATGTACTTCACTGAAGCGGATCAACTGGTTATCCGTAACTTTTGGCCACCTATCGGACGAAAGATAAAATCACGCGAGACTCAAAACTAAACCTTGACATCTCGGTTATGACGAGAACGCGGAAATGAGGTTGCTATCAGAAGGCAAAAAAATAAACAGAGACAATGAAGGCAACATTAAATTGATTAATGGCGACATATGGTCGATTTAGCAGCCCATAAACACTTTTATATATTGCATATATCAGTGGTGAGGTTTGCATTGCATCCGCAAAATAAATTATACATTTCCTCCATTAAAATTGCCATTTTAGTTACGTTTTGTATCGTAAACAATGAATTTTGTAATTTTCATGGCAGCTGCCATTTGTATTGGGTCACGTGATCACCTAATTTGTTGATCCGCTTCACTGAAGGTGAAGTTCCCAACTCCCAAGGACCCTCCATACTAATTATAAGCTATATAGCCCCGATTATTCTTGAGATGATGTCATATAATTGGTATAAACTCTGCATTACTATAAAACTTAGATTTCCCTGCAGGGAAGCATATAGAAGCATGTTTACTGAGTGTCGTCTGCTCATGTTTGTCTGGGGCTCTGTATGGGTGAAATTATAAAATTGTTAAAGAATATAAGAAAACATTATTAAAATTGTAAAAAAATGTAAACAAATAATAACAAATGATAAAAAATTGTTAGGCCAATGCATTCTCTTATATCTGCGAGGCGACCTATGGTCGACTCGCATATATAAGAGAATGCATTGGCACAGGGTCAACTTTGAACACAAACTTTTCGATATCCTTGATAATGTACTTCGCTGAAGGTGAAGGACCCAACTCGAAATTGCATTCTTTTCTGAGCCGATATCGCAATAAACATTGAATTAATTACCCATGTGAATTTGCATAATTGTAAGCGACGCAAAGCAAACTCGCTCACATGCAAAGTCACTTAAATTGTGAATGTTTTAGTTTGAATCTTCGCCTACGTACCTGCTACGTACAGAGAAAACTGCTAAAATGTGTGATGCGTTTGTGTTTGATGCTTATTGTGCTGAGAACGAGATATAATCACATATCATACTCTTTTAAATATCAGATTTATGGAGGCATGGACTTAGTACGAGTGTTAATTGCTTCAAATGTGCTTGCTGCAGCGAGCGAGACCATTGGTGAATTGATATAGCAACATAATGCCTGGGACTAGTATACTAGTCCCAGATAATGCCAACATTATGCCGACATTCCAAGTTCGGAGTTGCGGTACAATAGTTAGTGACCACCAGCCACATGTGGCCGGCTGCAGCTTTCTGTAGCTTTCTACTGCGCATGCCTAGCCAGCTACGACTGTAGCCTGGGTTGCTCAAATACACTCATAATACACAACGGCAGATAACTTTCTCACGAACATGAACAGCACTCCCGGCGCACGTGCCAAGGGAGCAATTATTAGTTTGCAAGATGACTCTCATAGTGGGCGCTTTATTTCACTTAAACGCCATCTACCGGTCATCGATAGATGTCATTTATTTATGCATTATTTTACTTAAGTAGAATTCTTTTTTACTTAAAGGTCATTTTTTATTTTACTTAAGTAAAAAAGAATTCTACTTAAGTTAAAACATGGTTAATTTTACTTAAGTCAAATTCCTTTTTACTTAAGTAAAATAAAAAATGA
The DNA here is from genome assembly GCA_032622095.1 of Siphonodentalium dalli. Classification (NCBI taxonomy): domain Eukaryota; kingdom Metazoa; phylum Mollusca; class Scaphopoda; order Gadilida; family Siphonodentaliidae; genus Siphonodentalium; species Siphonodentalium dalli. The sequence goes on from CP136069.1 coordinate 2,479,316, forward strand.
CCGTTATTTCACTTAAGTGAAATAAAATGACATTTTATTTCACTTAAGTAAAATAAAGTGTAATTTTATTTTACTTAAGTAAAATTAATATTAAATAGCGGTTTGGCTTGCCATAACAGTGAAGTACATTATTAAGGAACAGATAATAACTAAGAAATATATTCCCTGCAAATATTTTTCGACTGTATAAGGTTCCCTGTCAAAACTTCAAAAAGTTCCAAGGTTTTATACTGGTGGAATGTGATCTCTACAGGCGTTAGGCAAAGTCGATATTCATGGCATGATCTGGCAACAATTAAATTATGTGTTAATCTCTGCCAGAGCGCACCAGTCATATACTTGCACCAAGGGAGATAATTTAACCCTGTATAGTGTATATGGAGTTTGGATCATTCGGCAAACCTAGCTCGTCAGATTCCGTCACCGTTTCAGTCTCGGCTTTAATATATAACGCCATGATTAGTTCGAACTATGTCACGTTATTTTCACCTCGGTGACTGGGTCAAGTACAGGCGCGCCAATTTGAATTTAGTTATATTCCGTCGGTTCGTGGGTACGAAAACATTTACATTTAAAGTCGAATTAAGCAATTTGAAAGTGTTGTTTTACAAAACTGATATAGAATAGTCCATAAAATAGCTATATGAAATTACCGCATGACCTAAATTTACTTTTATAGACACGCCCAATAGCACAATTGTTGCGAGGTGACACAATTGGTACGATGCCAGGCGGATATGCCATTATCGAGTCATAACACACACCGCAAATCGGTGCTATCAATGGCATTACAATAGGATGGTTGGCCCATGTTTCCGGATATTTGGTGATCAAAGAACACGAACCATACATAATTATTGGATCGAATAACTCGTCAAATAACACTACACATACTAATCTTATGCGGAACGTCGGCTATAAAGTGGTGACACATTTCTTCCAAATCTGGTTATAATCCTCCGCGAAAAATGAGTTCTAATTGCACCAGAGAGCTAGGCTCCAAAGGTCATAGGTCGAGGAGTCCATAATGGAGTTTGGATATGTGTATACACAATCCAAACCCCAGGCAGAGTTATCTCACATCGCTCCGCTGAGATACCACTGCCACAAGGACATGTGGTAAGGATTTCGTACGTGTTCTTAGTTCTTATGTGTTACAATAATTATTATAAAACTTAGATTTCCCTGCAGGGAGCCCCACACATATATAGAAGCATGTGTACTGAGTGTCGTCTGCTCATGTGTGCCTGGGGCTCTGTATGGGTGAAATTATCAAATTATAAAATTGTTAAAGAATATAAGAAAAAATTATTAAAATTGTAAAAAATTGTAAAAAAATAATAACAAATGATAAAAAATTGTTAGGCCAATGCATTCTCTTATATATGCGAGGCGACCTATGGTCGACTCGCATATACAAGAGAATGCATTGGCACAGGGCATGGAATTTGTGTGGTTTGATGAGCTATGTTTCTGAAAATCTATGCCTGGCTCAGTTCATATTGTTCTTATCATTTTACCAATACCGAAAGAATTACCATTATTTCAAAATTGTGGTGGTCAAAATAAGTTAATAAGTGATTAAATATAGTTCCGACGATACGTAAAAATACTGAGATGTATCGGTCCGCAAAGTACCATCCTTGTGACAGTGATCTATCGCATTGATAACATAGAGGGCGCTGCATGGAGTTAGTACACAATCATGTAGCATCCTGGACTCCTCGACCTATGACCTCTGGGGCCTATCTGACGAGGTTTGCCGAATTAATCATATATATAGCTGAAGGGCTAACTACAAGGCATAGTTCAGTCCTCTGTTACGCATGTCCCAGCGTAGCGTATTGGAATCACTGAACTAAATGGCTTCCCATAGACGGCAGTGTTAACGTTTCAGCCAAATTCACTGAATTGAAGCCTGCAGGCCACTCCAGTGATGCATGTTTACCCAGCTAGATTGACACCAGCTGATCACGAAAATGCCAGAAAAATCATAGGACATGTGTTTACGTTTTAAAATATCTCCCCAAGTGTAGGACAGGGCTATCCCGCAGCCAAATTGTTACCTGGAAAAACCCCAGAACTACAGCTGCTATAGTTCTATAGTTAAATAAATTTCCCACTCACAAAAACTCATTCCTCCATTAATTCACCAGTTTAAAATATTTAGATATGATGTAAAAATAAAATAAACAAGATGTCATCCTTTAATAACCTGTCACATGTACCTGGTGAAGGCCATTCTTCAGTTACCTTCACCTCTATGCACGGTGCACTCGTTCCCCGACTCTGGAACACATTTAGCTCACTGATTCATATATGTATGTATATATGTACTACACAGCGTTCATTTAGCTCACTGATTCCTATATGGGTCCTATATGTATGTATATATGTACTACACAGCGTTTCTTGTAGTATTTTATCCAGATAGACCTCACTGTGTAGGAACGGAAGTGAACGATGTATCGCGGTAATCGAACATAAAGTAAAAGTCGCTCGCCTCAGCTTGGCTACGGTAGGTTTCGTCTTTCCCTCCAATTGAGTTGGAATTTTTCAACTAGGCTAAATAAAAAAAGCAAATTTAGACTAAAATCAAGCCAGAATGATCAAGATTCTACCTGGTTAAAGTCTGAATTTTCCAACTGCATGCTGTTAAATTGGAGGGTTAAATTTGCCAACTATTAGTAGTATTTGATCAATGTGGGGGGGGGGTACAACCACATCCATGTTCATACATGGACATTATAGTTATTTCGGTTCAGAACCCCATGCCACTCCACATAAAACCCTAATATACCATATTTTGGTACCAGCTTGAGGGCTACATTATTTGATCAATTTGGGGGGGGGGGGGTACAACCACATCCATGTTCATTATATTTATATCGGTTCAGAACCCCATGCCACTCCACATAAAACCCTAATAAAGCTTATTTTGGTACCAGCTTGAGGGCTAAATTATTTGATCAATTGGGGGGGGGGGGGGGTACAACCACATCCATGTTAATGCACGGACATTATATGTATTTCGGTTCAAAACACCTTGCCACTCCATATAAACCCTATTATAGCAGGGGGGGCCAGGAAACAATTTGCATACACAACGCTGAATTTTTTTTTTTGCAGCACTTTGGACCCCCCACCCCCCCCCCCTCTTTGTGCAAAAAAAATATTTGTTTCCACTCATGGTTTTGGGACCCCCCCCCCCCTTTCCAGTCACATTTGAATGAAATTTATCAAGCTGGAGAGCCATTATAGGCAAAAACATCAGGGTGTAGAATGTCAAGTGAAGGTGGCTGATGTTGAGAAACAGAGAATGGTTAAATTAGAATGAACATATATAATAATTATCAGTCATTCGTAATTTGACCATTCTGTTTTTTCAAGCATCATCCAACTTTGGTGTACTTTCGCCACCAGTTAAACTCAAATACTAATAAATTATAACTATGAGCACAAGCAATACACTCATGAGATTAAAAACATTTATCATGAAAAACTCAACACAACCAGCTGACACAACCAGTGAAACACCTTTTTAAAAATACTTTATCTAATTATTTATTCCAGACTTTGCACTAGACACTTAACAAACTGTTTCTTGCCTGTTTTACAATATGCAGTGTACGTGGTTAGATGGATCATTTTAATATTAACAATAGCTAAATGGTTGTAGAATAGCGCATATAAATAAATAATATCTCATTATTTCACAAGTGAAAGACAGTCATGTTTTACTAAGAAAATTCTATTGAGACTGATAGAGATCCATGTGAATGTCTGTTCATTAATACTTCGGTATGTAACACTGTAGCACTTTTGTCTTTTATAGTATTAGTAACTTTGTGCCAGAAACATGTTTATAGATTAGAGAACAGGCATGTTCTACATTTATTTCACACATTATTTCAGTTTCATATCAGACTTGGAGAGTTGAATTTCAGTTTGATACCACAGATAGTGGTAATGTGATAGTGGCCAGCGCAGTTAAAAATTTCACGAAGGTCTACTTAGTATTAGCAGGGACCAAATAATCAAAACATTCTGAGGCCAATCTGACCACATGCAGATAACTGTACCTAGTATCTTGTGTGTACACTACATGTGTTATTTAGATCATAACACATCAAAACAATCATTATATAGGCTAAACAGCTTGTAATTAGGTCAAAAAAGGGCAAAAGGAAAAAATTTGCAAGCACCAAAAAACACCGAAAAAAACGTGTTTTCAGGAGCTGCGACCCCCCCCCCACCCCCCGGCCTTGTGTCGGAATTTGTTTTGCACAACCCCCCCCCCTGATTATAGAATATTTTTGGCACCAGCTTGAGGGATAAATTTAAAGTTTTATATGTTGAAACAAAGATTGTAGATTACGACCGTAATATGAGTTCAATTATGTCCATATGTGTTTGTTATTGGTGGTCTATAATCTATTTTAATACTAGCGATTCAGTTTTCACTCCAATATACAAAAATGTTTAAGTGTAAGGCATTTTACATGGTGTAATCGAATGTTTACAGTGCGTTCAATACAAATAATTAAAACTATTTAACATTTAAATTATGTGTTAATCTCTGCCAGAGCGCACCAGTCATATACTTGCACCAAGGGAGATAATTTAACCCTGTATAGTGTATATGGAGTTTGGATCATTCGGCAAACCTCAATAAGGAGAATCCCGTACAGAAAAGTTATCCCATTTTTCAAGTTCGGTAACTCTAAACATAATAAATACTCCACTGGTGAATGTGGCGCTTTATTCTTCCCGCAGTTTGCTTGGCGGTAATTGTGAGATTGGTTTACGATTGTACATCACATTTTTGATCTTTCTAGATCATATTTTGTTATTTTGTTTACTGTTCTTCCCTCACTAAAACGCACAGAAACAGTCGAATGACTGTCGAATGGTACTCGATTGGAATCAGTAAATCTCCACTGTATAAGATCCCAGATACAGGAGGGATAACTCCAAATTCACACAACGCAACACAACTTTACCTAAGTATTTTAAACGTATATATGATCATCTTACCAATAAAAACTAGGTTTTAATATTTATTTTAACTTTTATCAATGTGAAAAAGAGAGATATCGTGAACACAACAAAAAAGAATATAACGTTACGTTTCGATAGAATAATGTTGCGTTATTCTCTGGGGAAAATCAAACGAGTTTCACACCACGACATACCAAAACTAGTTTAGAGTTGGGTTCATAAAAACTGTGTTCTCGGGGTCTCGGGAGTTATTTGAATATGATGATGTTGTATCGTAACTGCCGTTTATATAGAGTAAGTTCTGATTAAAACCGTACTCAGACTCTAAAATTACTTTTAGAGTCTGAGTACGGTTTCAATCAGAACTGATAAGAGTCCGAAATGTGCATAGATAGTATTTAATGTGCAAAGATAGTATTTAATGTGCAAAGATAGTATTTAATGTGCATAGATAGTATTTAATGTGCAAAGATAGTATTTAATGTGCAAAGATAGTATTTTCGTGACTTTAAAGGTACTCAACCCGATAAAACTCCTCTCAATTACTATTTCAATGGCTTCGGGGGTCAAAAATATTTGATTCGAGTCGAGGAAGTCACCCATCAAAGCTCAGATTTGTTAGATATCGATTTTAGAAATCTATTATTTTTCATTATCGGGAATTCTATCTGGCCCAGAACTCAGTCAAAATTTGCGTTAAAATTACCACTTGATTTTAGAGTTATCCATCCTTGTCTGTTTGAATAGATTTGGAGAACACATCCAGAGCAGATTACGACAGTTAGTAGTACACATCTCGAATTTATAACAAATTTCAAAAATCAATATCTAATAACTCTGAGCTTTGTTTGATGGGTTCCTCGACTCGAATCAAATATTTTTAACCCCCAAAGCCAAAGAAATAGTAATATAGGACCCTCCGATCGGATTGTTGTTGTTGGAATCTGTTGAGATGGGGACCCTCTTTACGGGTTGAGTACCTTTAATTATTTGGATCACGCTGAATGTTTGGCTTTTATCCAATAAATAATTGAATTGAATTAATAAATTTTATTTAATTAAAAGTGAATTCTTTAACTAATTTCATACATTTGAATTTGAAACCAAAATTAAATACTAGCCTGCAACTTATAGTTAGACTAGACTCAAGCAGTTTTTTCCATACAGTAGGCCGGGGTGTGTGGGTGGTTCAGCTGCGAAAAGGTCACTTTTTTCCTGAGTGGTCGCAATTTTTTCCTCTTACAACATTTCTTCAATATAAATGCCTCAAAGTGTTCAGCATCATTGTTAAGGTCTGTATGACACTTAGGGCAGTGCTTGGGGGGGGGGGGGTAGTTAGTGTGGATATGGGCATGATGCTTCTCAGAAATCCAGATTACGAACCAACTCTCAGGAATTTGCCTTTTACATCCGATCACATTGCCATGTACCAATGTTACTGGTTCCAGATGAAATGGACAGTTATGTAGCACATGAATAAACTTTAATGTAAATAAAATGAAAAAAGCTATTCATTTATAGCATTAATATTTACTCATTATACCTGATTAGTCAGATGACCCAGTCAAAATTGTATCGGAACTTGGCATGGGACTGTAGACTGCAACAATGCATATCACTGAGATAACAATCTTGAGATGGTGGACCCAGATAAAAGATTGGGCGAGCATACATAGACCTTGAATGTGTTGATATGGAGAAGGCTGCTAAGTGATCAGATGTAAAAGGCGAATTCCTGAGAGTTGGTTCGTAATCTGGATTTCTGAGAAGCATCATGCCCATATCCACACTAACTACCCCCCCCCCCTAAGCACTGCCCTAAGTGTCATACAGACCTTAACAATGATGCTGAACACTTTGAGGCATTTATATTGAAGAAATGTTGTAAGAGGAAAAAATTGCGACCACTCAGGAAAAAAGTGACCTTTTCGCAGCTGAACCACCCACCCACCCCGGCCTACTGTATGGAAAAAAGTGGATAACCCCCCCCCTGGGTCCCCTGTCAAAAAGTTCCCAGGTTTTTACTGGATAACTGAATAACTGTCACAAGTTACAACATTTAAATGAAAAATTTAATATCCAGTATTTATATGATATTTGTATATCAATATTAATATATTAGAATAATAACACGATGATTCTAGTTTCTGCATCATATATAGGCTAAAATAAACCAACGTCCGATAAATAATATTTAAAAGCGCAATATATCGTCACTGCTTGAGTCTAGTCTAACTATAAGTTGCAGGCTAGTATTTAATTTTGGTTTCAAATTCAAATGTATGAACTTGAATTAATTAAAGAATTCACTTTTAATTAAATAAAATTTATTAATTCAATTCAATTATTTATTGGATAAAAGCCAAACATTCAGCGTGATCCAAATAATTAAAGTCACGAAAATACCAGTCTGAGTAAACTCATACCTAAATATTCATTACAACATTGAATATTAGGTCTGACGGATAACATCGCTATCTCATTTCCAAGTCCTCGGGATTCCGTAATCTGATTGATTGCGTAAATTATTTTCCGTCCAATGAAACCGTATGGGTTAATAAACAAGTGTTAGTGGGTGGAGACTCCCATTATGTCACCTCTAAATATAGTAACAAAGCGGAATTTGGTCGGTATTTCTCCGATCGAAATTCGGTACGATTCCGATTAATTTGAAGGATGTGCTGGACCTGATAGATAGGCCTGCTTATGGTACCAACTTGGCCTCCCATAAATATAAACAGAACTCACTCATGTACGTGTATTTGATTTACTTTATTGTAACATGGTTTCCAAATCAAATTATTTGTCGTAAAAAAGTCATCTGAAAGTTAAACACCGAGGAAATGACTTAATTTTATGCTTTTAAATAGTTCTAAAGCATCATTTTTGATGACGACCTTATTTTTTGCTCTCGGATGCAGCTTTCCCGTTGATGCAGCGAGTTCATCTCCCGAAAAAGAATAGTCGCACACATGACAAATATTATCTTCTGTAAGGTTATGTCGCGACACAGGCCTTCTATGCGTTGATGAGTCGGCAATTGTTATTGCGAAGCACAACAAATAACACGTGGGGACACCTGTCAATCATCGATGTATTTTTTTAAATCCGTGACGTCATTTTGGGAAGCTCTTCGCTGAATAGAAATGCTTTTGGCGACATTAGCTCCAGACTCTATATTTCAAATATAGAGTCGACGTTCACCCAGACTGCGAAAATACTATCTTTGCACATTAAATACTATCTTTGCACATTAAATACTATCTATGCACATTAAATACTATCTCTGCACATTAAATACTATCTATGCACATTAAATACTATCTCTGCACATTAAATACTATCTATGCACATTAAATACTATCTCTGCACATTAAATACTATCTCTGCACATTAAATACTATCTATGCACATTAAATACTATCTATGCACATTAAATACTATCTCTGCACATTAAATACTATCTCTGCACATTAAATACTATCTCTGCACATTAAATACTATCTATGCACATTAAATACTATCTCTGCACATTAAATACTATCTATGCACATTAAATACTATCTATGCACATTAAATACTATCTCTGCACATTAAATACTATCTATGCACATTAAATACTATCTCTGCACATTAAATACTATCTCTGCACATTAAATACTATCTTTGCACATTAAATACTATCTCTGCACATTAAATACTATCTTTGCACATTAAATACTATCTATGCACATTAAATACTATCTATGCACATTAAATACTATCTATGCACATTAAATACTATCTATGCACATTAAATACTATCTCTGCACATTAAATACTATCTCTGCACATTAAATACTATCTCTGCACATTAAATACTATCTATGCACATTAAATACTATCTCTGCACATTAAATACTATCTATGCACATTAAATACTATCTATGCACATTAAATACTATCTCTGCACATTAAATACTATCTATGCACATTAAATACTATCTATGCACATTAAATACTATCTCTGCACATTAAATACTATCTCTGCACATTAAATACTATCTCTGCACATTAAATACTATCTTTGCACATTAAATACTATCTCTGCACATTAAATACTATCTTTGCACATTAAATACTATCTATGCACATTAAATACTATCTATGCACATTAAATACTATCTATGCACATTAAATACTATCTATGCACATTAAATACTATCTATGCACATTAAATACTATCTATGCACATTAAATACTATCTCTGCACATTAAATACTATCTATGCACATTAAATACTATCTCTGCACATTAAATACTATCTTTGCACATTAAATACTATCTATGCACATTAAATACTATCAATGCACATTAAATACTATCTATGCACATTAAATACTATCTCTGCACATTAAATACTATCTTTGCACATTAAATACTATCTCTGCACATTAAATACTATCTTTGCACATTAAATACTATCTATGCACATTAAATACTATCTATGCACATTAAATACTATCTATGCACATTAAATACTATCTATGCACATTAAATACTATCTATGCACATTAAATACTATCTCTGCACATTAAATACTATCTATGCACATTAAATACTATCTTTGCACATTAAATACTATCTATGCACATTAAATACTATCTATGCACATTAAATACTATCTATGCACATTAAATACTATCTTTGCACATTAAATACTATCTATGCACATTAAATACTATCTATGCACATTAAACACATTAAATACTATCTATGCACATTAAATACTATCTATGCACATTAAATACTATCTATGCACATTAAATACTATCTATGCACATTAAATACTATCTCTGCACATTAAATACTATCTCTGCACATTTCGGACTCTTATCAGTTCTGATTGAAACCATACTCAGACTCTAAAAGTAATTTTAGAGTCTGAGTACGGTTTTAATCAGAACTTACTCTATATAAACGGCAGTTACGATACAACATCATCATATTCAAATAACTCCCGAGAACACAGTTTTTATGAACCCAACTCTAAAACAGTTTTGGTATGTCGTGGTGTGAAACTCGTCTGATTTTCCCCAGAGAATAACGCAACATTATTCTATCGAAACGTAACGTTATATTCTTTTCTGTTGTGTTCACGATATCTCTCTTTTTCACATTGACAAAAGGTAAAATAACTATTTAAACCCTAGTTTTTATTGGTAAGATGATCATATATACGGTTAAAATACTTAGGTAAAGTTGTGTTGCGTTGTGTGAATTTGGAGTTATCCCTCCTGTATCTGGGATCTTATACAGTGGAGATTTACTGATTCCAATCGAGTACCATTCGACTGTTTCTGTGCGTTTTGGTGAGGGAAGAACAGTAAACAAAATAACAAAATATGATCTAGAAAGATAATGTGATGTACAATCGTAAACCAATCTCACAATTACCGCCAAGCAAACTGCGGGAAGAAAAAAGCGCCACATTCACCAGTGGAGTATTTATTATGTTTAGAGTTACCGAACTTGAAAAATGGGATAACTTTTCTGTACGGGATTCTCCTTCCTGCCGGCAAACCTAGCTCGTCAGATTCCGTCACCGTTTCAGTCTCGGCTTTAATATATAACGCCATGATTGGTTCGAACTATGTCACGTTATTTTCACCTCGGTGACTGGGTCAAGTACAGGCGCGCCAATTTGAATTTAGTTATATTCCGTCGGTTCGTGGGTACGAAAACATTTACATTTAAAGTCGAATTAAGCAATTTGAAAGTGTTGTTTTACAAAACTGATATAGAATAGTCCATAAAATAGCTATATGAAATTACCGCATGACCTAAATTTACTTTTATAGACACGCCCAATAGCACAATTGTTGCGAGGTGACACAATTGGTACGATGCCAGGCGGATATGCCATTGTCGAGTCATAACACACACCGCAAATCGGTGCTATCAATGGCATTACAATAGGATGGTTGGCCCATGTTTCCGGATATTTGGTGATCAAAGAACACGAGCCATGCATAATTATTGGATCGAATAACTCGTCAAATAACACTACACATACTAATGTTATGCGGAACGTCGGCTATAAAGTCGTGACACATTTCTTCCAAATCTTGATATAATCCTCCGCGAAAAATGAGTTCTAATTGCACCAGAGAGCTTATAGACGCCACATCCGTCCGATCTCGCTACTCTCATAAGGAATCACTGAACTAAATGGTTTCCCATAGGCGACAGGCTATTCCAGTGGTGTTTACACAGCTAGATTGACACCAGTTGATCACGAAAATGCAAGAAAATTCATAGGTCATGTGTTTACTTTTTAAAATAAATCCCCAATTGTACGACAGGGCTATCCCACAGCCAAATTTGGTCTGGAAAAACCAAGAACTACAGCAGCTAGTTAAATCAATTTCCCACTCACAAAAATCCATTCCCCCATTAATTCACCAGTTTAAATTATTCAGATATGATGTACAAATCAAATAAACACGATGTTATCCTTTAATAACGTTTCTTATGTATTAGGTGAAGGTCATTCTTCAGTTACATTCACCTCTAGTTTAGCTCCGTGATTCCATAAGAGTAGCGAGATCGGACGGATGTGGCGTCTACAGAGAGCTAGGCTCCAAAGGTCATAGGTCGAGCTAGGAGTCCAGAATGGAGATTGGATATGTGTATACACAATCCAAACTCCAGACACAGTTATCTCACATCGCTTCGCTGAGATATCACTGCCACAAGGACATGTGGTAAGGATTTCTTACGTGTTCTTAGTTCTTAGTTACACTAATTATTATAAAACTTAGATTTCCCTGCAGGGAGCCCCACACATATATAGAAGCATGTGTACTGAGTGTCGTCTGCTCATGTTTGCCTGGGGCTCTGTATGGGTGAAATTATAAAATTATAAAATTGTTAAAGAATATAAGAAAAAATTATTAAAATTGTAAAAAATAATAACAAATGATAAAAAATTATTAGGCCAATGCATTCTCTTATATATGATCGACTCGCATATACAAGAGAATGCATTGGCACAGGGCATGGAATTTGTGTGGTTTGATGAGCTATGTTTCTGAAAATCTATGCCTGGCTCAGTTCATATTGTTCTTATCATTTTATCAATACCGAAAGAATTACCATTATTGCAAACTTGTGGTGGTCAAAATAAGATAATAAGTGACTAAATATAGTTCCGACGATACGTACAAATACTGAGATGTATCTGTCCGCAAAGTACTATTCTTGTTACAGTGATCCAAACTCCACACAGCGCCCTCTACGCTATCGCTGCGATATGACACTGCCATAAGGATGTTACTTTGCAGACGATAAATCTATTTTTTCATACAGCGGAACTGTATTTAGTCACATATTATCTTGTTTTGACCACCAAATTTGTTTTAAAGTTTGCAATAATGGTAATTCTTTCGGTATTGATAAGAAAAATATGAACTGAGCCAGACATAGACAATTTTAATCCTAAAACATAAGAACTAAAAACACGTAAGAATTCCTTACCAATAAATGTTATTAAGGCAGTGGTATCTCAGCGGGGCGATGGGAGATAACTCTGCCTTGATGTTGACAGTGATCTATCGCAGTGATAACGGAGAGGGCGCTGCATGGAGTTAGTACACAATCATGTAGCATCCTGGACTCCTCGACCTATGACCTCTGGGGCCTATCTGACGAGGTTTGCCGAATGAATCATTACGCCACCGTAGTGTGGTGTTTATTGCTTTTGTATCGCATGGGCGATGGATAATTCACTGGGTGATTGTACATTCGGCAAACCTCGTCAGATTCCGTCACCGTTTCATCGTACCGATAATTACGAGAGTACAACTAAGATTGGCACATGTGTTTACGTCACCGGTGTAATTGTGGGGACATGCTTCTATTATGAAGGTTTGCTATCCCGAAGGTCCGCTATTCCGAAGGTTCTCTATTCCGAAGGTTTTTGTTATTTTTAGGTTAATTCTATATTTTAAAGTATTGAGACTAATTTGAGAGGGTTCATTTTCACAAAGATTCTTTATATGGAGTGTGCGCTCACATCCGAACTGATCATGCGCGCACACCGATACAGATACAGGAGGAAATAACTTAACTTAGAACATTAAATGTGATTTTGTTTTGTTTTCGCTGGTTTTCTTGAGATTTTATGTCATTACGTGGGCCCATACCTTTGAATTCTTGGCATATACTATGAATGTTGTGGTATATATGGACCCTCCCGCATTGGGACATGACATAGGTTCAGTTGACTTAAGTGGTGTTCTGTGTGTGCTCCAATTTGGAGTTCATTATTTTAAGGGCCAAGTTTAGAATTTTATGGGTCCATACCTTTGAACTCTGGGCATATAATACGAATATTGGGGGGCATGGCTCTATTCCGAAGGTTCACTATCCCGAAGGTCCACTATTCCGAAATTTCTCTGAATGTTCGCTATTCCGAAGGTTCACCAATCAGAAGGTTCGTTATTCCGAAGGTTCTGTGTTCCAAAGATTTTTTTATTTTAAGGTTAATTCTATATTCTAAAGTAACGAGAGGGTTCATTATCACGAAGATTCTTTTTATGAAGGAAATAACGTAAAACATTAAATGTGATTTTGTTTTGTTTTCGAGGGTTTTCTTGAGTTTAATGTCATTACGTATCACCTTATTTCTCATTACATATTCACGCCAAGGAGCCCACACAATTGCTATGTTACGATGCGATTTAATGTGATTATGTGTGACCTAATATCTCAATAATCTGAGGCAAGAGTACGCCTGCTAAAGGCGAATTATAACAGTTGGGGGTATAACGCTCAATAAATACTGGAGGCTATAACAAACTGCGCAGTAGAATATCGCTGAATGGACGAGTATGAGATGAGCCTAAATGCAATTGTGACTTTGTTTAAAGGCCCACTTAATTTTCGAGTCATTAATTTTTTATAGTATATACGGTTTTAATAACAATTTATGCCATAAAATTTGAATAAACTACTATAATTCATCGCCATTTGAAAGGCAGAATACTTCTATCTCCTAGTTTGAAACACCTTCAAAATACCGCGTCGTATATCTAGCAATTAGCAACCAACATGTCCTCCTCGGCTTTCCATAGATTTCAACGTAATTTGATACCTATGGGTATTTGTGTCCGGGAAGTGTTTTGAACGGGTCAAATCGTGACCCCGACCTGACCTTGACCTTTAAAACTGTCAATGCAAGGTCAATTTGGGTAAAACGGACAAATTTCGGCGAAATTTGATACTAGGGATACTTTGGTCTGAGGAGAGTTTTGAACGGGTCAAATCGTGACCTCGGCCTGACCTTGACCTTCAATATGGCCAATCAAAGGTCAACTCGGATAAAACGGATAGATTTCGACGAAATTTGATACCTATGGGTACTTTTGTCGGGGGGGGGGGGGTGTTTTGGACGGGTCAAATCATGACTCTGACCTTACCTTGACCTTCAAAATTGTTAATTAAAGGTCAAGTTGGGTAAAACGGACGGATTTCGACGAAATTTGATACCTATGGGTAGTTTTCTACGGGTGGGGGTGTTTTGGACTGGACAAATCATGACCCTGACCTGACCTTGACTTTCGAAATAGTCAATTGAAGGTCAAATCGCACCTTTCACCGGAAAGCAGATGTGAAACGGCCCGGGTGAAGTCGGGCATATCAGCTTGTGTAATAAAGAAGACAGTTTGATGAAAGTAATGTATGCCACGAGAAACGGGAAAACTTGAAATATGGAAGTACGCAAATTTCCCGCATAAAATTTGAAAGCTAGTTTATAGAATAATTGTATTATTATTTATATTTATGGCTAATAATACGATCTTGGTGGCGTTACCATTTCTGACTATGGTTTTCTTGTATATATAGCTGAAGGGCTAACTACAAGGCATAGTTCAGTCCTCTGTTACGCATGTCCCAGCGTAGCGTATTGGAATCACTGAACTAAATGGCTTCCCATAGACGGCAGTGTTAACGTTTCAGCCAAATTCACTGAATTGAAGCCTGCAGGCCACTCCAGTGATGCATGTTTACCCAGCTAGATTGACACCAGATGATCACGAAAATGCCAGAAAAATCATAGGACACGTGTTTACGTTTTAAAATATCTCCCCAAGTGTAGGACAGGGCTATCCCGTAGCCAATTTTTTACCTGGAAAACCCCAGAACTACAGCAGCTATAGTTAAATAAATTTCCCGCTCACAAAAATTCATTCCTCCATTAATTCACCAGTTTAAAATATTTAGATATGATGTAAAAATAAAATAAACAAGATGTCATCCTTTAATAACCTGTCACATGTATCTGGTGAAGGCCATTCTTCAGTTACCTTCACCTCCACGGTGCACTCGCTCCCCGACTCTGGAACACATTTAGCTCACTGAGTCCTATATATATATGTACTACATAGCGTTTCTTATAGTATTTTATCCAGATAGACCTTACTGACACAAACAAATCAGCTATATCGGGAGTATTGGTTTTATTTTATTTCAATATGAGGCCTCCTGAAAATTAGTGTCAAACGTCAAAATAAAGCCAAAAAGACACCAGTCCTGTCTTCTATCAAATTAATATTGATTTGATTTCGATAATTCTCCTGGTATAATACATACAATCTTTCGGGACAGCTTCACGTGCTATTTTGAAACACCATGGCACATTCGGTGTATAGCAAGATGGACAACTCTATTTTTGTTGGATCTATCAAAGTAAAATGCCATTTCGATTCAGATATTTTGTAGGAATAAACTGCTAACAATATAACCAATCATCAGTTTTGTCAGAAAGGGACCACTTTTACGAACTCGACCTAAAAATAATTCGGCCCAAAATGTTCCGCCAACCTGGCCACTTACGAATTTGGGGCCATTTGCCACACTTTCCGATATTTTGCGAATAAGGAATAAGTAACGAAATTCACGTTGCTCAGAAAAGGGCATTTGAAGTCTTGAAGACTAGTTTTATTAAATAGTTGATAATAAAATGTGTTTTTTTATAGTGCCTTGATATACGGTTTTATAGTGCCTTGATATACGGTTTTATAGTGCCTTGATATACTCGCTTCCCGACTCTGGAACACATTTAGCTCACTGATTCCTATACATAAAATATGATTAAAATACTATAATTCATCACCATTTGAAACGTCTGCGCCTGAGAAGATGCCCATGGAGAAATAGAAAACAGTTGAAATCATATAATGTTTACCCCACTTTTGGCTCCCAGAATGCATCAGAATTCAAGCTAAAAATGCATTTTCAATGGAATGGGAATAACTCTATCTTTAAGATTTAGAGTTATTTCCCCTCAATTGAATATTATTCAAATTGAAAAAAAAACACGTCAATAACTCAACAAAAACACCATGTTCACAGTTTATTACACTGGATAATACAATATTTTGGAGCTTCCTCTTTCAATGCTATATAATATGGCATATATTTTATAAATGTGATCTGGGGGTTAGAAAATTAAGTGGGCCTTTAAAACCTTGGTAATATTTGATGTTGTGGCAGGGAATTCTACAAGTTTATAACATTGCAAAAAACAGTGCAGATGAAGCTCCAAAACATTGTATTATCAACTTTTCCGGTGTAATAAACTGAGGACATGTTGTTTTTGTTGCGTTCCCAACGCGTTTTGTCATCTCGGTTGCAGTAAAAAGCAGCATTGTTTTCAATGCAGGGGGAATAACTCTATATATTATAGATAGAGTTCTTCCCCTTCCATTGAAAAAGTTTGAATTCTGTTGCATTCTAGGATCAAAGGGGGGGGGGGTGTAGATTCCTTCTATGACTTAAGCAGTTTTCTATTTCTCTGTGGACATCTTCTGAGAAATTGATGTTTCAAATCGTGATGAATTATAGTATTTTAATCATATTTTATGGCATAGATTGTTATTAAAACCGTATATCAAGTCACTATAAAAACATATTCGGCGACTCGAAAATTAAGTGGGCCTTTAAACTTGTATTGAATTTATCTTTAAACCTCTCATCGTGATCTTCTTGATCTTCTTTATAAATAAACCCTGTGCCAGTGCATTCTCTTATATATACGAGTCGACCACAGGTCGCCTCGTATATATAAAAGAATGCATTGGCCTACCAAATTTTATATTACTTTTTATAATTGTTCAAAAATGTAAGAAATAATGAAAAAAATTAAAGAAAGTGTTAATTTATATAACACTCCCATATGGAGCCTCACACGGACCCAAGCAGACGACAGTCATCAGTGCATTGTTCTCTCTGTCTGGGGCCCCACAAAGGGTCACGTAACACTCCTTATTAAGGGGGCCTTTAATAATGTATTTTCACTGTAGGTGAAGGTCCCAAGGTCCAATATATTTTATATATGCCTCATAATATGATCTTGAGGGCGTTACAATTTCTGACTATGGTTTTCTTGTCTATACTGATGTGCGTCTTCCCTCCCCGGCCACCCCACCCTTATATACATGCGTCCCTGTAGTTCACTTCGCCAACACGATGTTATTATCAGGCGGGGAACGTGTGCTAATATCGTTGGCGCTTGTCAAACTTAGAAAAGATCTGTTTAACAAAATGGAACGATGCCGTGGGTGATTTATTGCTGCGTTTGACGCAATCATGTGAGGGCCTGATTTATTGCTGTGTTTCTGAGAGATAAGCGTCCCGTTTTAGAGAGTAAACACTCAACACAACACAGAACCATCGACCAATACAATTGTTAACCATTTACTTAACTAAATGGATTCTCCCATCAGTTATAAAAGTATACATTGGAATGGTCTATTATTCATATAGAGGGATGTTCATCTATTAAAAGCAGACAACAAATAGAAAAACAAAGAATACAAGAACAGAATGAGTCATATTGTTAGGTGGGAATTAAAAACTGTAGTTCCACAAGTAGCGATTCTACAGTCATTTGTCCAGTATTTTTCCTGTATTTGTCCACTATTTGCCCTGTATTTGTCCAGTATTTGTCCGGTATTTGTCCTGTATTGTCCGGTATTTGTTTGCAGTAATTCACCCTTCCATGACGGGAACTTCTTGAAATTTTGCGAAAACACTGCCGTTGCACTCTCGTATATACGATTAGAAACTTTGAAAAGATCTGTTTAACAAAATGGAAGGATGCCGTGTGTGATTCTTTGCTGCGTTTGACACAATCATGTGAGAGCCTGATTTATTGCTGTGTTTATGCTTGGACATCCGTCTCGCAGAGGAGTAGATTTTTTACAAAGTGTAATAAGTAGCTGTTTATTACGCCACCGTAGTGTGGTGTTTCTAGCTTTTGGTTTTTTGATATCGCATGGTCGATCGATAATTCACTGGGTGATTGTACATTCGGCAAACCTCGTCAGATTCCGTCACCGTTTCATCGTACCGATAATTACGAGAGTACAACTAAGATTGGCACATGTGTTTACGTCACCGGTGTAATTGTGGGGACATGCTTCTATTATGAAGGTTTGCTATCCCGAAGGTCCGCTATTCCGAAGGTTCTCTATTCCGAAGGTTTTTGTTATTTTTAGGTTAATTCTATATTTTAAAGTATTGAGACTAATTTGAGAGGGTTCATTTTCACAAAGATTCTTTATATGGAGTGTGCGCTCACATCCGAACTGATCATGCGCGCACACCGATACAGATACAGGAGGAAATAACTTAACTTAGAACATTAAATGTGATTTTGTTTTGTTTTCGCTGGTTTTCTTGAGATTTTATGTCATTACGTGGGCCCATACCTTTGAATTCTTGGCATATACTATGAATGTTGTGGTATATATGGACCCTCCCGCATTGGGACATGACATAGGTTCAGTTGACTTAAGTGGTGTTCTGTGTGTGCTCCAATTTGGAGTTCAATATTTTAAGGGCCAAGTTTAGAATTTTATGGGTCCATACCTTTGAACTCTGGGCATATAATATGAATATTGGGGGGGGCATGTCTCTATTCCGAAGGTTCACTATCCCGAAGGTCCACTATTCCGAAATTTCTCTGAATGTTCGCTATTCCGAAGGTTCACCAATCCGAAGGTTCGTTATTCCGAAGGTTCTGTGTTCCAAAGTTTTTTTTTATTTTAAGGTTAATTCTATATTCTAAAGTAACGAGAGGGTTCATTATCACGAAGATTCTTTTTATGAAGGAAATAACGTAAAACATTAAATGTGATTTTGTTTTGTTTTCGAGGGTTTTCTTGAGTTTAATGTCATTACGTATGACCTATTTCTCATTACATATTCACGCCAAGGAGCCCACACAATTGCTATGTTACGATGCGATTTAATGTGATTATGTGTGACCTAATATCTCAATAATCTGAGGCAAGAGTACGCCTGCTAAAGGCGAATTATAACAGTTGGGGGGTATAACGCTCAATAAATACTGGAGGCTATAACAAACTGCGCAGTAGAATATCGCTGAATGGACGAGTATGAGATGAGCCTAAATGCAATTGTGACTTTGTTTAAAGGCCCACTTAATTTTCGAGTCATTAATTTTTTATAGTATATACGGTTTTAATAACAATTTATGTCATAAAATTTGAATAAACTACTATAATTCATCACCATTTGAAAGGCAGAATACTTCTATCTCCTAGTTTGAAACACCTTCAAAATACCGCGTCGTATATCTAGCAATTAGCAACCAACATGTCCTCCTCGGCTTTCCATAGAATTCAACGTAATTTGATACTTATGGGTATTTGTGTCCGGGAAGTGTTTTGAACGGGTCAAATCGTGACCCCGACCTGACCTTGACCATTAAAACTGTCAATGCAAGGTCAATTTGGGTAAAACGGACAAATTTCGGCGAAATTTTATACCTAGGGATACTTTGGTCCGAGGAGAGTTTTGAACGGGTCAAATCGTGACCTCGGCCTGACCTTGACCTTCAATATGGCCAATCAAAGGTCAACTCGGATAAAACGGATAGATTTCGACGAAATTTGATACCTATGGGTACTTTTGTCGGGGGGGGGGGGTGTTTTGGACGGGTCAAATCATGACTCTGACCTTACCTTGACCTTCAAAATTGTTAATTAAAGGTCAAGTTGGGTAAAACGGACGGATTTCGACGAAATTTGATACCTATGGGTAGTTTTCTACGGGTGGGGGTGTTTTGGACTGGACAAATCATGACCCTGACCTGACCTTGACTTTCGAAATAGTCAATTGAAGGTCAAATCGCACCTTTCACCGGAAAGCAGATGGGAAACAGCCCGGGTGAAGTCGGGCCTATCAGCTTGTGTAATAAAGAAGACAGTTTGATGAAAGTAATGTATGCCACGAGAAACGGGAAAACTTGAAATATGGAAGTACGCAAATTTCCCGCATAAAATTTGAAAGCTAGTTTATAGAATAATTGTATTATTATTTATATTTATGGCTAATAATACGATCTTGGTGGCGTTACCATTTCTGACTATGGTTTTCTTGTAAGCGTATGTAACCGACAAGCAAGAAGGCGATAGAAGAGGTTTTATAAGGGAGATAATTCTATTTTTAGTCTATTGTAGTCTTCCTTCACATATAAATCGGATATATAAAGTCTTTATATATTCGATTTCTATGTTCCTTCACCGGTGGCCAAGTCAATGGCGAAGTGAGGGGACTGAACACTGTTTTGCAGCTTGTGGCACAGTTTGACAAAATATTAAAGGTGATCACAGAAACCATAGACTTTAGAACTTGATTCTTGTTCTGGTATTTGTACTAATAAAACTCAATTTTATTTGTCTGTTTGTTCATTTGCCCGGCTTATATAGCCGGGAGGTATTAAAAGGGAACTAATAATTAATTAAACTAAATAACTAATTACATAATCAAAATGGTTGCAATCTGGTCAGTGAAAATTGACAGGCATGGACAAATTGACACATGTAAGGTTATAGAATATGTGCCGTTGACCCCAGACAACTTATAAAGGGGTACAAGTAAATTATATGATCAATAAAGAGCGTTTATTATCACCTCAGATGCAGAAGATATGCGAGACAAGAGCATCGTTGACTGACCATTGGAATGTCATGCGATAGACACATTTGACACCAGATGACCTAAACTTAAAGGTGGGGAAAATAAATTAAGCCTATATGGTAAATAAAGAGCGTTTATTATAAGTCCATAAGATATATGTTGGGGAATTGGTGCACAAATACAATGACGTGGGGAATGTCACGGGATAGGTTCTGTTGACCTCAAATAATTTAAAGAGGCACTATTAATTAACAATAAAGAGCGTTTATTATCAACTTAAAATATAGATGTAATTTTTTTTCCGGAGAGGCATGCAACAGGTTCTGATTTGAAGTGCCACTAGTAATTGATGCAGATTGGTCACATGACCAGGATATTGCCATCTGATAGCTGCCTTTTACATCAGGTCACATAAAATGGGACTATTAAATTATATGATCAATAAAGAGCGTTTTTTATCAGTCCAGAAGATGTGTGGGGAAATCGGTGCACAAAAGTAAAATGACGCGGGGAATTTTACGATATATATTCTGTTGACCTCAAATAATTTAAAGCGGCCACTAATAATTAACAATAAAGAGCGTTTTTTATCAACTTAAAATAAAGATGTAATTTTTTTCCGGAGAGGCATGTAATAAGTGCTGATTTGAAGGTTCACTAGTATTTTGTGCAGATTTGTCACATTACCCTGGTCACATTACCAGGGTAATGTCATGTGATAGGCGCCTTATACATCAGGTCACTTAAAAGGAGACTAGTAAATTATATGATCAATAAAGAGCATTTATTATCAGCTGAGAAGATATGTGAGAAAATCTGTGCACAAAAGTATCCAGACTAAACAACTTTAATTAAATGATCATATGAATTTATGATATACCCAATGGTTGGATCATCCAACCGTGGGTACACTAACCGATTGAAATTGGCATAAGGTCAAATATACTATTCTTTGGATTCTGGGCATATACTATGGATACCTGGACTCTCCTCCATCTGGACATGACTCAGGTATAGTTAACTTAGGTTTACACTGCACGGGCTCAAATTTGGGGTTCGCCATTTTATGGGCCCATCATAGAAAATTGTTATGTGCCTATATCTTTGGATTCTGGCATATAATATGGATGTTGGGACATATCTGGATTCTGGACCCTCCTGCATCTGGACATGACTCCGGTATAGTTAACTTAGGTTTACACTGCACGGGCTCAAATTTGGGGTTAAAAAATTTAAGGGCCCACAATAGAAAAGGTGTATGTGGCACATATACCTTTTCTATTGTGGGCCCTTAAATTTTGATCTATGGTATGTGCCTATATCATTGGAATCTGGCATATAATATGGATGTTGGAACATATCTGGACCGTCCTGCATCTGTACATGACTCAGGTATAGTTGACTTAGGTTTTCACTGCACGGGCTCCAATTTGGGGTTCAAACATTTAAAGGCCCATCACAGAAAATGGACATGTGCCTATAGCTTTGGATTTAGGACATATAATATGGATTTTGGGACATATTTGGACACTTCTGCATCTGCACAAGACTCAGGTATAGTTGACTTAGGTTTTCGCTGCATGGGCTCCATATTGGGGTTCAAACATTTAAGGGCCCATCATAGAAATTTGTTATGTGCCTATATCATTGGATTCTTGCATATAATATGGATGTTGGGACATATCTGGACCGTCCTGCATCTGTACATGACTCAGGTATATTTGACTTAGGTTTTCACAGTACAGGCTCCAATTTGGGGTTAAAACAATTAAGGGCCCATCATAGAAAATGTGTATGTGCCTATATCTTTAAATTATGGGCATATGATATCGATGTTGGGAGATATCTGGACCCTCATGCACCCGTACGTGACGCGGGAATAGTTGATTTAGGATTACATTGCATGGGCTCCGATTTTGGGTTTGCCATTTTAAGGGCCCATCATAGGAAATGGGTATGTGCCTTATTGTTGGATTCTGGGCAGATATGTCCCAGCATCAATATTATATGCCCAGAATCCAATGATATGGGCACATACCCATTTTCTATGATGGGCCCTTAAAATAGTGAACCACAAATTGGAGCCCGTGCAGAGTAAACCTACGTCGACTGTATATACCCGAGTCATGTCCAGATGCATGAGGGTCCAGATGTGTCCCAGCATTCATATTACATGCCCAGAATCCGAATATATAGGCACATACACATTTTCTATAGTGGGCCCTTAAATGTTTGGACCCCAAATTGGAGCCGGTGCAGTGAAAACATATGCCAACTATACCTGAGTCATGTCCAGATGCAGGAGGGTCCAAATATGTCCCACCATCGATATTATATGCCCAGAATCCAATGATATAGGCACATACCCATTTTCTATGATGGGCCCTTAAAATGGTGAACCCCAAATTGGAGCCCGTGCAGTGAAAACATATGTCAACGATAGCTGAGTCATGTCCAGATGCAAGATGGTCCAAATATGTCCCAACAACCATATATGCCCAGAATCCAAAGATATAGGCACATAGACATGTTCTATGATGGGCCCTTAAATGTTTAACCCCAAATTGGAATGAATGATAGGCCCTACCCCCAGGGTATATTTACCCTTATGCCAATTTCCAGAGATCAGTGTCCTACCATTGGGTGGTCCAATCATTATTGTATGGGTATATCATAAATTCATATGATATTTAATTCGGGTTATTTACTAGGGCCCAAATACTGATGTGCACCGAATTTCTCACATATCTTCTGGACTGATAATACATGCTCTCTATTGGTCATATAATTTATTAGTCCCATTTTAAGTAACCCGATGTCAAAGGCACCTGTCATGACATTATCCTAGTCGTGTGACCCATTACTAGTAGCCCTTCAAATCAGCACCTATTGCATGCCTCTGAGAATAAAGTTACATCTATATTTTAAGTTGACAATAAACGCTCTTTATTGTTAATAATTAGTGCACTTTTAAATTATTTGAGGTCAACAGAACCTATCCCGTGACATTCCCTGTGTCATTTTACTTTTGGGCACCAATCCCCCCAAATATCTTCTGGACTGAAAATAAACGCTCTTTATTGATCTTATATTTATTGGTCGCATCCTGTAACTTTGGGTCAGCTGGTGTCAAACGCGCCTGTCGAGTGGCATTTCCATGGTCAGACCTAGATGCGATCCATCTGTAACAATTTTCCTACATATCTTCCAAACTGATAAGGAGGAATTTTTAAGGCTCTTTATTGCTCATGTTTGCCCCTTTAAGTCTATAGTGACTAATGTAACTGGCTAGATAGACATAACACCTTGGTTAGCTATAGTGAGTGCCGGCACACCTACTCGCCTGTAGACTATGAACCATTGCTAGCTATATTGATCAATATGATTGTCAATATGTACTGAATAATCACAATGACTAGCTATATTATTATTATTATGCCCCCGACTTGAAGTCGGCGGGTATATAGTCGACGTCTCCGTCCGTACGTACGTCCGTACAAACATTTTGCATTATTGTTCAGCAACCGCTTGGCAGATTTAGCTGATATTCGGTATGGTGATAGAGCAGCATGGGGGAACAGCTACATGCATATCGCGGGTTTCGTCCACCCATTTTCACCAGAGTTATGGCCCTTTTTTTACTTAGAAAATTCAATTTTGTCCGTCCGTACAAACATTTTGCATTATTGTTCAGCAACCGCTGGGCAGATTTAGCTGATATTTGGTATGGTGATACCGTCCATGCTTAATCCGAATTGCTACGGTCGGGGGCAAATGCCACGCGACAGCGTACCTCTTGTTCACATTTGTAGAGCGCCTATTTCACAACATTGTGTTATATGCGCTGCATAATATACATGGGTGGTCAATTAAATATGTTCTATATACACACTAAAACCGTTATTCGCGTGAGACCGTACGCAATTTTGAACATGTGTTTTCAGTAGATTCTCTCACTGCCAAAATCTGACCATCCTTACTGGAGGGGATCCCATGAGTGACTAATGTACCTGACAAGATAGACTTACCACCATGGTTAGCTATAGTGACTATAGTATGCTTTATAGACTATCCACCAGATCTAGCTAATTTGATCAATAGTATACTGCCCATATATATACTGATATGCCAACTGAATAACCATCATGACTAGCTTATATATAGTGACTAATTTAACTGGCTATATATGCTTACCACTCTGCATGGATAGCTATAGTGACTATTCTTACTAGCTAGCCACGTGTATATAGACAGTCCAGCCAGCGATGCTCTTGTCCAACATATTTCTGTATCTGAGCTGATAATAAACGCTCTTTATTTATCATATAATCAATTTGTACTCATTTAAGACGTCTGATGTCAATGGCATCGATTCCATGACACTCCAATTTACCCCTGTGTTTCAATTTTTAACGACCAGTTTCAACAAGTTTTGTCTATATGATTAGTTAGTTAAAGATGCATTATCCGAATTAACGCTCCCAAATACTATTTCTTTGGCTTCGTTGGGGGGGGGTAAATTATTTGATTCGAGTTGAGGAACCCACCCATCAAAGCTCAGAGCGATCAGATATCGACTTTTGAAGTTTGTAATTTTGCAATTATTTGTGGCCCAGAAAACAGTCGTCAAACCGACGGTCTCGGACAAAATTGCGGATGAAGATGAATCTTGAATCCTGAATTGTTCCCCAAGGCGGATTTTAACGGATTTTTGATATGTTATTCCTGATACTTGTGCGCGCGCAAAATGAGAGCAAAACCAGGTTCAACCTCCCGACGACCACACTATACCATAACTAGCTATAGTGATTGGAGCTACATGGACCTTATTTGGCAATACATAACTGGTGCAGCTCTGGTAAGAACTGATGCGACACTGATTGGAGTTACATGGACCTTATTTGGCAATGTATTACTGGTGGTGCTCTGCTATTAACTGATGCGATACTGATTGGAAATACAGGGACCTTATTTGACAATATATATCTGGTGCTGCTCTGTTATGAACAAATGCGATACTGATTGGAATTATAGGGACCTTATTTGGCAATATATAACTGGCGCTGCTCTGGTATGAACTGATACGATACTGATTTGAAATACATGGACCATATTTGGCAATATATAACTGGTTTTGCTCTGGTATGAACTGATGCGACACTGTTTGGAGTTACAGGGACTTTATTTGGCAATATATAACTGGTGCTGCTCTGGTATAAACTGAGGCGACACCGATTGGAGTTCCATGGACCTTATTTGGCAATATATAACTGGTGCTGCACTGATGCGACACTGATTGGGGTTACAGGAACCTTATTTGGCAATATATAACTGGTGCTGCTCAGGTATGAACTGATGCGACTCCGATTCGTATTACAGGGACCTTATTCACCGACATAACTGGTACTGTTCTGGTATGAACTGATGCGACACCAGCCTATGTGATTGTTTTAGCTTTGGTTCGTTAATTACGCTTGCGTATGATCATATTATATTGCCAAATAAGGTCCATGTAACTCCAATCAATGTCGCCTCAGTTCATACCAAAGCAGCACCAGTTATATATTGCCAAATAAGGTCCCTGTAATATCAATAGGTGTCGCATCAGTTCTTACCTGGGCAGCACCAGTTATATATCGCCGAATAAGGTCCCTGTAATATCAATCGGTGTCGCATCAGTTCTTACCAGAACAGCATCAGTTATATATCACCGAATAAGGTCCATGTAATATCAATCGGTGTCGCATCAGTTCACACCAGAGCAGCACCAGTTATATATTGCCAAATAATGTCCATGTAACTCCAATCGGTGTCGCATCAGTTCATACCAGAGCAGCACCAGTTATATATTACCAAATAAGGTCCATGTAACTCCAATCAGTGTCGCATCAGTTTATACCAGAGCAGCACTAGTTTTATATTGCCAAATAAGGTCCCTGTAACTTCAATCAGTGTCGCATCAGTTCATACCAGAGCAGCACCAGTTATATATATTGCCAAAAAAAATTAATATCAAATAACACAATAAATTGCCTGCGGGGAAATAGCGCTACATTTTATTGGAGTTACCTAACCTGAAAATGGGATAAGTTTTCTGTACGGGATTCTCCTTATTGCCGGTTACACGTTCTTCTAAGCAGTTACTTATTACACTTTGTAAAAATCTACTCCTCTGCGAGATGGATATTTTTGCTGTGTTTATGTGTTAAACGCGAGTGTTTCTGAGAGATAAAGGTCCTGGGTTCGATCGAGAGCACATACTATACACAACACAGAACCGTCCACTTACAGGAATCATTAAACTAAATGGTTTCCCATATATAAACAACAGTGTTAACAGCCAAATTCACTGAATTTAGGCCCGAAGGCCACTCCGGTGATGTTTACCCAGCTAGATTGACACCAGTTGATGACGAAAATGCAAGAAAAATCCCCAATTGTACGACAGGGCTATCCAACAGCCAAATTTTATCTGGAAAAATACAGAACTACATCAGCTAGTTAAATAAATTTCCCACTCACAAAGATCCATTCCGCCATTAAATCACCAGTTTAAATTAATAACGCCGCCGGTGTATACTGTGCCTGAAAATATAATATCCACTGGTGTTATGGGGGATTATGGGTAATTAGGTCGATGTGAAAGTAAAAATGGGTCGCTTTAAAAGATGTAGTGTTACCCCGCTCAATAAAATAGTCCGACACAGATTAGCACATGTGCTGATATTGATATTACCACACCCTTTGGAAAGCATGCGATCGTGTGGTAATCAAAGATGGATTTCGACGAAATTTATACTTAGGGGTGTTTGTGTCCGGGGAGTGTTTTGGACGGGTCAAATCGTGACCCCAACCTGACCTTGACCTTTAAAACAGTCAATTCAAGGTCAAATTGGGTAAAATGGACGGATTTCGACGAAATTTGATACCTATGGGTACTTTTATCCGGAGAGTGTTTTGGACGGGTCAAATCGTGACCCCGGCGAGACCTTGACCTTCAATATGGTCAATCAAAGGTCAAATCGGGTAAAACGGATGGATTTCGACGAAATTTGATACCTAGGGATACCTTTGTCCGGGGAGTGTTTTGGACGGGTAAAATCGTGACCCCGACCTGACCTTGACCTTCAAAATGGTCAATTCAAGGTCAAATCGGGTAAAACGGACGGATTTCGACAAAATTTGATACCTAGGGGTACTTTTCTCCGGGGAGTGTTTTGGACGGGTCAAATCATGACCTCGACCTGACCTTGACTTTCAAAATAGTTAATTCAAGGTCAAATCGCGCCTTTCGGCGGAAATCAGGTGGGAAACAGCCCGGACCCACCAGCTAGTGCTATGAAAAAGACAGCTTGAAGAATGTAATGTATAACACGAGAAACGGGAAAACTTGATATATGGAAGTATCCAAATTTCCCACATGGAATTTGAAAGCTAGTTTATATTATAATTATATCATAATTTATATTTATGGCTAATAATATGATCTTGGTGGCGTTACCATTTCTGACTATGGTTTTCTTGTTTAGATATGATGCACAAATCAAATAAACAAGATGCCACATGTAACATGTGAATGTCGTTCTTCAGTTACCTCTCATTCCACGGTGCACTCGCTCCCCGACTCTGGAACACACGACTCTGAGTTAGTGTGCCTGTCATTTCTAGAATGAGGTCACCAGAGAGTGAATTTAGTGATGCTATCCTGCATAGCGGGCTAGCATCACTAAATTCACCCTCCGGGACCTCAATCTGCTCAGGGATAATCCTCTCTGGAAAGTTTCTTTATTGTCAAATTTATATAGAAACTTCTTCACATATAATAGATTCTATTTCTTTTTATGTGTACCCATACCATTGACCACTCGTCATGTGTCCGTCTGTCTGTCTGTCTGTCCGTAGACACTACGCATAATGCGATAACTGAAACATTTTCTATCTGATCGGAACCAAATTTGGTAGGTGAGTTTCTCAGCCCAAAATACAAATCGAGTTCAAATATGGGTTTATCCCAGTTTTTGTTACGGAGTTATGGCCCGTTTTCTACTTAGAATTCACGGATGTTACGATAACTAAAAAAACAATTAACTGATCAAAACCAAATTTGGTATGTGAGTTTCTCCACCTAAAATACAGTTCGAGTTCGAATATGGGTTTTATGAGATTATTTTTAATGCAGTTATGCCCCTTTGACATAGAATTCATGCATGCTTCGACAAATCAACCAGTTTTCATCTGATATGAACCAAATTTGGTATGTGAGTTTCTCATCTCACAATACAGATCTAGTTTGATTTTGGGTTAGATCCTGTTTTTTATACCAGAGTTATGGCCCCTTTTAAAATAAGAATTGAACAGATTTGAAAATGTTATGCTTACAATAAATGTATAACCATAGCAGCTTACAATTAATTACCTACGCTATCAGTTAGCTCTAACAGAGAGACAAGATAAACCTGTATTATTGGAATTAGAGTTATTTTTAGCCATCATATGTTCAGCACACCAGTGAAAGGTGTAACCCATTCATGAATCTATGGATTCTCCCATTCAGTTCTAAAAGTATAAATTGGAATAGTCTACTGTTCATTTGTACGGTTGTTCTCAGAATTTGAGCAGACAGAGAGAACCGCATTTAGTAGCAATATTTGTATAAAATTACACAGTCCTATAATGATATATGATGCTCACTGCTGCACATATAAAACGACTTTAATAGCCATATGTTGTTTATTGCATTTCCATAGTGTGTGGACAGTGTTGGCCCAGGGTGTATCAACTCCCACATAGCTCTCTGGTTTAGCCTATCAATGCAGTAATCAAGTGACAAACCTGGTACAGTCCCCTAATTTTATAGAGTTAAAATTGTTAACCCTGGTCATCAATTTTATGCTTTTGTATATTTGTTCATGTAATCATTCTCCTATTATATCTCCTTCACTTGTATGGATTTTTGTAGTTAAAATGAACCCTTCTCAACATTCCTGATACTTCAGTGGAAATACCTTTCATCTGATATATCTCATTTTATTGAGATGCATGTAAATTTGGTATGTGAGTTTCTCAGCCCAAAATACAGATAGAGTTCGAATTTGGGTTTGATCCATTTTTTTAAAACGGACTTATGGCTTATGGATTTTCGTGTCCAAACTGAAAATAGCTGATCACTATCGCCAAGGTATGGGTTAAACATCTGCCGATCCCCAAATTGGCAGACGACACAATTGCATAATCGAGGTTCCCAATGGGTGTACATAGGGACCTGCGAATATTCGAGATTCGATTCGATGTCAATATCGGACACCCGATTCGAGATCGACACCGAATCGGTCCGCCGATTCGGACATTTCCGCATCGGTGTAATCTCGTTTTTTTGCGTCTAAATAACACATGCCAAAATGACCTGAACTCAACAAAAAATTGAAGCACAAGGTTGCCAAGTTAGCCAACGTAGGTAAATTTGAATGGATGCCGTTCAGAATAGACGTGCATTATGCAAATTATGTACTTCGATCGCAACCCGTGACGGTGATCAATCGCCACATATTTGTAAGGCCAATGTATTCTCTGATATATATGCACTGCTCCATACGGCAGACTCACATATATTACTTCACTTTTATGGCATGGAAACTATTTAAAATGTCACTGTTTTCAATTACCAAGAACTTCTGTAAATTAAATTTGTCAAAAGTGCAGTCCATATATCCATGATATCACGTCTGAAGATAATGAGGGGAGACTTAATTTTTCTTGATTTATGAAATTTTATTATTCTTTTCACTTAAAATTCTCTTATATTTCAATCTACCCACAAATAATTTTCTAAATTTTAGATTGTTCATGTCATTCATGTTGTTCAATGAAAAATTGGGCTGATATTAGTTCTGGTTCATGGCTTCATAACCAAGGTAAAGCTGACCCCCATATCTCTTAACCCTTTGAGTGCCAGGTCGATTTTTGTATCAACCCATATACCCTGTGCCAATGTATTCTCTTATATATGCGAGTCGACCACAGGTCGCCTCGCATATATAAGAGAATGCATTGGCCTAACAATTTTTTTATTTTTTTATTTTTTTATTTTTTTACAATATTTTACAATTTTAATAATTTATTCTTATATTCTTTAGCAGACTTATTTTGTAGGTTTATGGCCGATGAGATCGGCCCCTGGCACTCAAAGGGTTAACACTGTGGCCTAATTTATGTTGATTGCTCCCTGCTTGAGTGGACCACACTGCATGTCAACGTTTGTTTTCAGAATCAGAATTTAATTAATCTCAAATCGTCGTAGATGTTGACATAACAGAGATATATATAGATGTGGACATGCATAATCATATTCATATTGATATTGCACATGCGTGCGTATATACTCATTAAGGTTTATACAAATTATGTTAAACTTATCAATAGCGCGGAAAGTCGAGTGCGACTATGTGGGGGGGGGGGTAGATCAAAGGGTCGTCAGATTGAGGATAGTATGTGGGGGGGGGGGGGGGGTGAATCAGCGCTATATTGGATATATACATAGGGAAGTTGATTGCCGGGAATTTGTTTGGAGTGTCATATATAGTGTGGACAATTTCCTTAACATGTGAGCGGTTTTGTTTGTGTGTGCGTGGGGGGGGGGGGGGGGGTAGCATGTACCTACAGGTACGAGTAGCAATGGAAATAAATAAAGTTCCGAGTCATATATATTCGACACTGTATAAACATATATATAGATTGGATTGGAGTTGTGCCTCAGGGAGGTTCCATTATCAGCTGGACTTCGTATATAAATTTCGCCAGATTCGTTATTGTTCTTTTATTATTTGATGTGAAAAGGGCGTTCAGTTTGCAGATGTTCGGCCGAGTATAATAATAGCTTTTTAAATATTTTGTTCTTGGTTCGCTCAATATGGGGCACTTAAGTATTACGTGGTATTCGTCACCAAGCTCCCTTTTGCATAACGTGCACTTTCTATCTGATCTGCTTTCATTTGTCCATGATCCGGTTTCTATGGGGAGGCGGTGGTTTTTAGTTCTGAATTTGGCGAGCCGCAATACTACACTTTGGTTTCTCAATGAGAAGTATGTCTCCTTTTTAAAATCTAGTTTAATGATATTATAAAACGTCCCCTTATTCGATGATATAATGTTTCCTCGCCATTCTTGGAGGTAAGCATCCTTTATTCTGTTCTTGATTAATCGGTTGTACGTATTTATTTTCGGTACTGACTGGTAAATCCAGATGTTCGATATTCCTAGTTCATTCAGAGTTTTTTGTACGTATTCGAGCCATGTATTTGTCTTTTGTGTTTCGTTTTGGGTTTTTAGCATTATGCGGTATAAGAGAAGGGGCATCCGTTGACATGTCATATTCATTATTTTCCCCCAGTATGAGATAAACCTGATTTTAATCATTATATTTATTGGTAGAATCCCTGTTTCCCCATAAATGAATGCAGTTGGCGTATTTTTCCGTAGACGGAGGCTGAATTTAAGGAACCATCGTTCGAGTTTTTCGAAGCATGTTGTGTTTTCAAATCCCCAAATTTCGGAGCCATATATCATCAAGGGGGCAATGGATTTTTGGTATATTTCAAGGATACAGTCAAATGAGAGGCTATATCTCCGAGCTTTATTCAGGAGGGCATACATTGCTTTCTTTGTGTCTTTGCATCGCATGTTTCTGTCCTTACTGAAAGTGCCCTGTTTCGTGAACCAGGTGCCCAAATACCGGAAGTTATCAACAATTTCTATGTCGTTGTGATTAATTTTAAAAGTGATTGGTTTTTTCGCTTTTGGTTTTCTTCCGAATATCATGACTTTTGTCTTCAGTATGTTTTTATCTAATTTCCATATGTCACAGTAATTAGCAAAATAATCAAGCGCGTTTTGTAAACCTTGTGATGAATTTGAGAACAGGACCGTGTCGTCAGCGTATATCAGTAGGAATAGCTTCAGTAATATTTCCGCGTCATTGTCATTTTCATTGCCAAATATCAGACCGTTACAATCGTGCCGTTTAAGGTAGTCTTCTAGGTCGTTAACGTAGAGCGCAAAAAGTATCAGGGACAACCCATCTCCCTGTTTTAGTCCTGTTGAACATGGGAAGTATCCGGAAAAATCATCGGTTAACACGGTCATCTTAAGGTTTGTGTATAGGCGTTTGATAATATTCAGAATTTTTCCTGTGATTCCAATGCGCATGAGTTTTGACCATAGGCCGTCGCGCCATACATAATCGAATGCTTTTGAGAAGTCGATAAAGGTGCAAA
The DNA here is from genome assembly GCA_032622095.1 of Siphonodentalium dalli. NCBI lineage: Eukaryota > Metazoa > Mollusca > Scaphopoda > Gadilida > Siphonodentaliidae > Siphonodentalium > Siphonodentalium dalli. Next base: position 2,512,579 of record CP136069.1, read on the forward strand.
AGAGGTTTTTATTTTTCATCTTCATAATCTGGGTCAGGGCGTATAGAGAGAAGGTATGATCTATTGTTGAATATCCTTTGCGAAAGCCTGCCTGTGCCTCTGTTTGGATGGCGTTGATAGTCAGAAAGTTATTCAATCGGGTAGTAAGTATACTCGTGAATAATTTTGATAGTGTACATAATAATGTGATTTTTCTGTAGTTATCCGGGCTCAGTGGGTCATTTTTATTTTTGTAGATGGGGCGTATTATCCCGATCTCCCAGTCTGCTGGGATCTCCCCTGAATCGAGTATTTCATTAAAAAGTTTTGTGTATAAAAATCCCATCTTTCCCCAGCTACTCTTAATCATTTCATTTACTAGCGAGTCATAACCTGGTGCTTTATTTTTCTTCAATTTTGTTACTGCATGTTCTACTTCCGCTAAAGTTATTTCAATATTTAAGGGGGACGAATCTAATTTCAGCGCTGTCGGCAATTCAGAAATAGGGATAAGATTTGCCATTATTGTTTCGTTGCCACTTTTCTCCATGGATTCAAAGTATTCTTGAAATTCACTCGATTGGGGTTGGCATTCTTCCCTTTTTACGCCTAATTCTCTAATAACTCGCCAAAATTCCCTACTAGACTTGCCCTTTAAATTGTGTACTTTCTTCCTAAATGTAATTCTAAATTTTTGTTTACTGTTATTTTGAGTCAATTTATAAATTTTTCTGCATTCTAACATTTTTTTTCTATTTTCGGCGCAGGGGTTTGTTCTGTTCATTTTCCGTGCCTTTCTGTACCGTGTTCTTGTTTGTGTACAGTCATGCGTGAACCACGGCATACATAGAGGTTTCTTCCTCATGCTGGTTGTTTTGGTATTCTTACGCTGTGGTCTTTGTCTCTCGTCTATGCTAGCGTTCATTAATATAGATGTCAGATCTTCATATGTGGTACTTATTTTATTTTGTGTATTTGTTATGTCCGTAGAACTAGATGTTAGTGGGGTTTCATTGCCATGCATTTGTGAATAAAGTTTACTCACGGCGGTTGGATCAATTCGTTCATTGAATGAGTCGCACTTTTGTTTGTCCCAATTTCGGATTACAGTTCGTCTTGTCGGTTTGTGGGTAACATTGTATCTTTTGAGTATGCGCTTGTTCGTGTTGACAATAGGTCTCGCGGTCGGATTATTGGTGCGGATTATGTTGATACCGAATGTCAAGGCTGAGTGGATGTCGGAGAACAAACAGTTATAATGGTTGACCTGGAAATTTACTATACTGTCGGTGACTTTTGGACTGCATACTAGATAATCAATGACACTGTTGTTTGTCGTCGTGTATCTCGCGTTTGTATAGATGTCGTCTTTCCTGCCATTTAAAATAAGTATACCAATATCATTACAAAGTTGGGTGAATTTGGCCCCGGATGTATTTGCAGTAGTATCAGGGTTGTACCTTTTGGGGTGGGCTGATTTAACTGAGTGCTCTGTGATTAGTCTTTCTGCGTGCGTACTATCATCCAGTGTGCCGGTTCTCGAATTAAAATCGCCTACTATAATGACATTATCGAATAAAATATATTTGTCCATTATTGAAATGTGTGTATAATCGAAAATGTTTTCATTATGGTATTTTGATGTTTCACAGGGTACATAAACGTTTCCAATGGCGTAAGAGTGTCCTTTCTCGTTCTGGTATTTGCACCAGAGAATGGTTTCACATTCGTCATTTATGAGGGTGAAATGTTCCGTGTATGCGTTTTTAATAGCTATACACAGTCCGCCTGATCTGCGTTTCATTGTCGTTTTTGATCTGTTTTTGAAGCCAAGGATATGGAAATTTGGTATTGAAATCGAGACTATATCGATGTTGTCTGTTTTTGTTTCTTGGAACATTATTATGTCGAAGTTTGTTATATAGCTCAGGAATTCTGGATCATTTAGCCTGGATGATAGTCCACATACATTTAGGGACAGTACTTTAAGGTGGAACCCTCCCGGGCACACCTACCCCGAGTCAGCCTGCTGCCTGTCACCCAACGGTTGATCTATATCAATCTGGTTATCAGGCAGAGGGTTGCCTCCCGGGTCAGGATGTGTCCGTGTTGGCTCCGTCAGCGCGGGGTCCGCTTGGGTACGATTGGGAGGGGGAGGGTGTTGGGGTGATGGAAAGCGAGGCTGTCCAGAGGGGGTGTTGTGTGGAGGTATATTTGTGACTGCTTTATTCTTCATTATAATATATGGGGGTATGACACTAGATTATGTAATTAAAAATCTAACTCCACATTATAATACAAATGAAGCCTCCTCCCATGGAGCCAAGACAATAAGCTGTTTGATGATTGGAGTTTTGTCAGAAATTATTAATTATTCTAGCAGTTCTTGGTTCAGAAAGGGACAACAAAGAACATAATATTTTCAATCTCCCAAATGTATTTATAATCCATTGTTTTTTTCATCTCTTAATAATTGCTCAGATTCCGCAAACAATGAAGATGATGTGGAATTCAAGATTTTTAGCCAGATAGATCCAGAGAAAAACTTAGTTGAAAATTTCTTGCCATATTGGGCTGTATTTATGCATTTCCATCTAAAAGCATATTGATTTAGGTCTACGCTTATGTTGGTTTGTGGGCCGATCTCTGCATGAGCTACACATATAGTGCAGCGGCCAAATCGAAAAAGAGCTCTAGTTTTCGAGTTACCCCTACCCACGGTAGAACAAGTTAAAACTAACTTTATTTAAAGGAGAAATATATACTCTTTACGAAAATCATAGTGAAAAGTAACGGAATTGGTGGTGGCTATTCTCAAATTGACGATGAACGATACCCACCAGTGACTTTTCCCAGAAATTAACGATTTTGGTAAAGTGAGCCCTGCGGCTATGTCCTAAGTTATTTGCCCACATTATTGGTGTTGAAATGACTACAGCATACCATATTTGTACCTGATATGCAAGAAGTGTTGGTTAATTTGGATTTTCGTGCCATTTGGAGCCGAAACATTTATTTTTTATTGAAAAATCACTCTTTTTCAAAATAATTATATTTTTCGAACATTATCATTCAAACGTATATTGCAATAATATTGAAATATTTAGTCCATATGGTGTAGTAGTTATCTGTCAAGCATATGAAGAAAGAAGTTAACAAAAACTTTGAACGGTTTGCGAGATATTGGATTTTAGCTACCCCTCCCCCAAACACGTTTTTGGTCGAAAAAAATACATATTTTTGATAATGTCATTACAAACATTTTTGAATTGATCTGAATGGGAACCAATATGAAACTCCAGATAACTACTGAGCTGAGCCATATGAATTATATAGTTGGTCACGTATTGTTTATAACAAAGGTTTTAGTACTTAACATCGATGTTAATGCATGCAAAATTAACTGTTATCAATAAAATAATTGTTGTTGTTGTAACTGGGGGTCTGAAGGCATGAACACATCTGTAATCGATTAAACGGCATCTCTGGACAACACTTTCAGTACAAGATTCATATTGGGTCCCATTCAGATCAATTCGAAAATGTTTGTAATGTCATTATCAAAAATATGTATTTTTTTCGACCATGAACGTGTTTGGGGGAGGGGTAGCTAAAATCCAATATCTCGCAAACCGTTCAAAGTTTTTGTTAACTTCTTTCTTCATATGCTTGACAGATAACTACTACACCATATGGACTAAATATTTCAATATTATTGCAATATCCGTTTGAATGATAATGTTCCAAAAATATAATTTCTTTGAAAAAGAGCTATTTTACAACAAAAAATAAATGTTTCGGCTCCAAATGGCACGAAAATCCAAATTAACCAACACTTCTTGTATATCAGGTACAGATATGGTATGCTGTAGTCATTTTAACGCCTACAATGTGGGCTAATAACTTAGGACATAGCCGCAGGGCTCACTTTACCAAAATCGTTAATTTCTGGGAAAAGTCACTGGTGGGTATCGTTCATCGTCGATTTCAGAATAGCCACCACCAATTCCGTTATTTTTCACTATCATTTTCGTCTACAGTATATATTTCTCCTTTAAAAAAAGTTGGTTTTAACTTGTTCTACCGTGGGTATGGGTACCCGACCACTTTTGGCGTTTGGCCGCTGTACTAATATAATAATAGAATGCTTTGACCTTGTAAGCCTTGCATTCTACTATATATGGGAGGCTCCCATGTGACTCGCATAAAAATAGAATGCACTAGCCTAATAATATTTACATTGACCTTGTAAGCCAAGCATTCTCTTATATATTTGAGTCTCCCATATGGAGACTCGCATATATAATGGAATGCTTTGGCCTAACACCTTGACATTGTAAGCCATGCATTCTATATATATGTGAGGCATTTCAAACAATATTTACATGTTACATTGAACGTGTAAACCAGTGCATTCTCTTATATATGCGAGGCTCCCTATGGGAGACTCGCATATATAATAGAATGCATGGCCAAACAATATTTACATTGACATTGTAAGCCAGTGCATTCTCTTATATATGCCAGGCTCCCATATGGAGACTCACATATATAATGGAACGCATTGGCCTAACATTATTTACAATGACATTGAAAGACAGTGCATTCTCTTATATATGCGAAGTAACCTATGGGAGCCTTACATATATAAGAGAAAGCACTCTCGATCCATGCTAACCTTAGATTGCCACCCTGATAACTCCTCGACTTGATCCTTTAGCGATATCATCTCTCGATCCATGCTTACCTTAGATTGCCACCCTGATAACTCCTCGACTTGATCCTTTAGTGATATCATCTCTCGATCCATGCTTACCTTAGATTACCACCCTGATAACTCCTCGACTTGATCCTTTAGCGATATCATCTCTCGATCCATACTAACCTTAGATTGCCACCCTGATAACTCCTCGACTTGATCCTTTAGCGATATCATCTCTCGATCCATACTTACCTTAGATTGCCACCCTGATAACTCCTCGACTTGATCCTTTAGCGATATCATCTCTCGATCCATACTTACCTTAGATTGCCACCCTGGTAACTCCTCGACTTGATCCTTTAGCGATATCATCTCTCGATCCATACTTACCTTAGATTGCCACCCTGATAACTCCTCGACTTGATCCTTTAGCGATATCATCTCTCGATCCATACTTACCTTAGATTGCCACCCTGATAACTCCTCGACTTGATCCTTTAGTGATATCATCTCTCGATCCATACTTACCTTAGATTGTCACCCTGATAACTCCTCGACTTGATCCTTTAGTGATATCATCTCTCGATCCATGGTTACCTTAGATTGCAAACAACATTTACATTGACCTTGTAAGACAGTTCATTCTCACATATATTTGAGTCTCCCATATGGAGACCTGCATATATAAGAGAATGCATTGGCCTAACAATATTTACACTGACCTTGTAAGCCAGTGCATTCTCTTATATACCCCATAGAGAGCCTCAAATATATAAGAGAATGCATTGGCCTAACAATATTTACATTGACATTGTAAGAGAGTGCATTCTCTTATATATTTGAGTCTCCCATATGGAGACCTGCATATATAATAGAATGCATTGGCCTAACAATATTTACATGTTACATTGACCTTGTAAACCAGTGCATTCTCTTAGATATGCGAGGCTCCCTATGGGAGACCATGTAGGCCAGTAAATGCTCTTATATATGCGAGGCTCCCTATGGGAGACTCACATATACAATATAATACATTGACCTCATTGACCTGTTGACCTAACAATATTTACATTGACATTTTAAGCCATTGCATTCTCTTATATATGCGGGGCTTCCATATGGAGACTCACATATATAATGGAACGCATTGGCCTAACATTATTTACCTTGACATTGTAAGCCAGTGCATTCTCTTATATATGTGAGGCTCCCTCTGGGAGACCTTGTAAGCCAGTAAATTCTCTTATATATACGAGGCTCCTTTTTGGAGACTCACATACCGTATACAATATAATGCATTGGCCTAACAATATTTACATTGACCTTGTAAGCCAGAGCATTCTCTTATATATTTGAGTCTCCCATATGGAAACTCGCATATATAATAGAATGCTTTGCCCTAACAATAATTACATTGACCTTGTAAGCCAGTGCATTCTCTTATATATGCGAAGCTCCCTATGGAAAACTCGCATATATAAGAGAATGCATTACCTAACAATATTTTAAATTGACCTTGTTAGTCAGCAATCATGCAAGGCTCCCTATGGGAGACTCACATATACAATAGAATGCATTGGCCTAACACTATTTACATTGACCTTGTATTCTCTTATATATGCGAGGCGCCATATGGGAGATTCACATATACAAGAGACTTCATTGGCCTAACAATATTTACATTGACCTTGTAAGCCAGGTCATTCTCTTATATATACGGGGCTTCCATATGGAGAATCGCATATATAATGGAATGCATTGGCCTAACAGTATTTACCTTGACAGTGTAAGCCAGTGCATTCTCTTATATATGTGAGGCTCCCTATGGGAGACCTTGTAAGCCAGTATATTTTCTTATATATGCGAGGCTCCCTATGGGAGACTCACATATACAATAGAATGTATTGGCCTAACAATTGACCTTGTAAGTCAGTGCATTCTCTTATATATTTGAGTCTCCCATATGGAGCCTCGAATATATAATAGAATGCATTGACCTAACAATATTTAAATTGACCTTGTAAGCAAGCAATCTCTCTTATATATTTGAGGATGAATTGGACTAACAATATGTACATTGACCTGGTCAGCGAGACCATTCTCTTATATGCAAGGCTCCCAGTGAAAGCCATGCATTCTCTCCCTATGGGAGACTCGCATATAAAATAAAATGCATGGCACAGGGTTTTTAATGCTGCACCAGCGCAACTCCCGTCATCAGTGGGTTAAAATCATAAAACTTAGCCACATTTAACTACTGTATATCTAAGTTTTTTACCCTGTGCCAATGCATTCTCTTATATATGCGAGTGCAAGAATGTAAGATTTTTTTTTTAAATGGTAAAAAAATAAACAATTGTTAAAGAATTTTGTAATGATAAAAATATGTCATTCTTTAACAATTTTAAATTAAAAAAATTCTTACATTTTAATAACAATTATAAAAAATAATATGGATTGTTAGGCCTATGGTCGACTCGCATATATAAGAGAATGCATTGGCACAGGGTAAAAAAAACTGTAAAACAGGCCGCCTAAAGTACATGTATATGTATAATTAATGTTGACTTCTTTTCGGTCCAAATGGATAATATATCCATCACTGAATGTTATATTATCTGACAGCTGTACCTAAACATATAAACATATAAACATATATTGTGACTATTGGGCCTGGTTATCGCAGGGCAGTTGACTGAAAATAAATTGTTATAGTTGAATAATGTTAAATAGCCAAAGGGTACAATTTGGTAATTAGATAAGTGTCATGTACAGTAATGCCCTAAGTAATCGACCCCTTAACCACTGCAGAATTTCCGATGAATGGCAACAAGCCATATTTCCGACTAAATCCTGAAAAGTTACCCATAATTCTGCAGTGGTTAAGGAGTCGATTACTTAGGGCATTACTGTATGTTGCATACAGAATATATTGGTTTAAACAATATTTTATTTCTTCCCAAAATTATATAATTATAAAACATGACGCACGAATAGAAGGCTAGAAGGGAGGAAGAGGATTTGACAACAAACATCAGATGCTTATATAGAGCCATCTCCTCAGACAGGAATAGATTACATATAGTGGTCAGTGAGAAGTGGAAGTCAAGATTAAGTGAGAGGAAGAGATACAGAGCATGATAAGAAGATTAATGAACTGATGGATTAGAGTTGGGTGAGAAGTTGAGAACAGAGGGGAAAAAAGCACATATATTTACAATGATCACTACCCTTATGCATGTTATTGTTTTACATAGGAAAATTTAAAACTATTTGTGTCGAGTGGAGTCAATAGTTTGCCAGTACCTTAATATGGCTTTTTTATAATTTTATTTATTTGTTTTTGGATCGAGTTATTGAAATTATTGCTACGTTGTTAGCTATATACATGTATATGATTTATTGCTATATCATTTTTTGTTTGTGTGTCTGAAGACTATCAAATTCGAGCAGCTACTTATTGTGAATATCAGAAATACAATTGGCGACTAACGAAATCGATTGCTTGTTAGTATAAATGTTTGAGTTGCCTCAAATATGGCATTATTAAGTCTTTTGGGAAATGAAATAGATCCCTTAAGTAAAATATCAGATCTCCACAAATTTTGTGCTAGTACTGAGAAAATTTCTATTCGTATTGTCGAGTATCTGGGACAATATAGTAAGAAGTGGTCGGCAGTCTCGACTTCCCCACATGAGCATTTATCAGATTCGTTTAAATGGTTGCGACTGAGATCATCATTGAGGTTACTGCATCCTAGTCGAAGTTGCGTGTGAATTAACTGGGCTTTGCGGCATTTGCTATAGCTATAATGGCGAACATTCTTTTGTCTTAGGCGCAGATTGGTATTCAATTTGTATTTGAAATTTTCTAGAGTTTCTGAGTTTTTCAGGTGATCAGATAATTTATTCCACTGGCGTGTTGTCGCGGGCAAGAATGATCGTTGATATGATGATGTGTCCGAAAAAGGGGGTCTTAAGTCAGTTCTCCGAAAGTCATTACGCCACCGTAGTGTGGTGTTTATTGCTTTTGGTTTTTTTGTATCGCATGGGCGATCGATAATTCACTGGGTGATTGTACATTCGGCAAACCTCGTCAGATTCCGTCACCGTTTCATCGTACCGATAATTACGAGAGTACAACTAAGATTGGCACATGTGTTTACGTCACCGGTGTAATTGTGGGGACATGCTTCTATTATGAAGGTTTGCTATCCCGAAGGTCCGCTATTCCGAAGGTTCTCTATTCCGAAGGTTTTTGTTATTTTTAGGTTAATTCTATATTTTAAAGTATTGAGACTAATTTGAGAGGGTTCATTTTCACAAAGATTCTTTATATGGAGTGTGCGCTCACATCCGAACTGATCATGCGCGCACACCGATACAGATACAGGAGGAAATAACTTAACTTAGAACATTAAATGTGATTTTGTTTTGTTTTCGCTGGTTTTCTTGAGATTTTATGTCATTACGTGGGCCCATACCTTTGAATTCTTGGCATATACTATGAATGTTGTGGTATATATGGACCCTCCCGCATTGGGACATGACATAGGTTCAGTTGACTTAAGTGGTGTTCTGTGTGTGCTCCAATTTGGAGTTCATTATTTTAAGGGCCAAGTTTAGAATTTTATGGGTCCATACCTTTGAACTCTGGGCATATAATATGAATATTGGGGGCATGGCTCTATTCCGAAGGTTCACTATCCCGAAGGTCCACTATTCCGAAATTTCTCTGAATGTTCGCTATTCCGAAGGTTCACCAATCCGAAGGTTCGTTATTCCGAAGGTTCTGTGTTCCAAAGATTTTTTTTATTTTAAGGTTAATTCTATATTCTAAAGTAACGAGAGGGTTCATTATCACGAAGATTCTTTTTATGAAGGAAATAACGTAAAACATTAAATGTGATTTTGTTTTGTTTTCGAGGGTTTTCTTGAGTTTAATGTCATTACGTATGACCTTATTTCTCATTACATATTCACGCCAAGGAGCCCACACATTTGCTATGTTACGATGCGATTTAATGTGATTATGTGTGACCTAATATCTCAATAATCTGAGGCAAGAGTACGCCTGCTAAAGGCGAATTATAACAGTTGGGGGTATAACGCTCAATACATACTGGAGGCTATAACAAACTGCGCAGTAGAATATCGCTGAATGGACGAGTATGAGATGAGCCTAAATGCAATTGTGACTTTGTTTAAAGGCCCACTTAATTTTCGAGTCATTAATTTTTTATAGTATATACGGTTTTAATAACAATTTATGCCATAAAATTTGAATAAACTACTATAATTCATCACCATTTGAAAGGCAGAATACTTCTATCTCCTAGTTTGAAACACCTTCAAAATACCGCGTCGTATATCTAGCAATTAGCAACCAACATGTCCTCCTCGGCTTTCCATAGATTTCAACGTAATTTGATACCTATGGGTATTTGTGTCCGGGAAGTGTTTTGAACGGGTCAAATCGTGACCCCGACCTGACCTTGACCTTTAAAACTGTCAATGCAAGGTCAATTTGGGTAAAACGGACAAATTTCGGCGAAATTTGATACTAGGGATACTTTGGTCTGAGGAGAGTTTTGAACGGGTCAAATCGTGACCTCGGCCTGACCTTGACCTTCAATATGGCCAATCAAAGGTCAACTCGGATAAAACGGATAGATTTCGACGAAATTTGATACCTATGGGTACTTTTGTCGGGGGGGGGGGGGGGTGTTTTGGACGGGTCAAATCATGACTCTGACCTTACCTTGACCTTCAAAATTGTTAATTAAAGGTCAAGTTGGGTAAAACGGACGGATTTCGACGAAATTTGATACCTATGGGTAGTTTTCTACGGGTGGGGGTGTTTTGGACTGGACAAATCATGACCCTGACCTGACCTTGACTTTCGAAATAGTCAATTGAAGGTCAAATCGCACCTTTCATCGGAAAGCAGATGTGAAACAGCCCGGGTGAAGTCGGGCCTATCAGCTTGTGTAATAAAGAAGACAGTTTGATGAAAGTAATGTATGCCACGAGAAACGGGAAAACTTGAAATATGGAAGTACGCAAATTTCCCGCATAAAATTTGAAAGCTAGTTTATAGAATAATTGTATTATTATTTATATTTATGGCTAATAATACGATCTTGGTGGCGTTACCATTTCTGACTATGGTTTTCTTGTATATGTCAGCCCATGGGTGTTTATGATTAACAGTGTTGTAAAGATATGCTGGCGAATTGCGATAGAACATCTTATAGAATTGATGTAGTTCTCCTTTCACTTAACATTTCCCAACCAAGGTCTGCCAATATATTAATGCTGTTTATGCTTCTAGTTCCTCCCGTTGCTATTCTAGCAGCTTCAAATTGGATTTTTCTGTTAGATCACTTTCTGCTTGCGTGCAGTTGTCCCATACGGGTGAGGCATATTCCAAGACTGGTCTTATATAAGCAAAATATATTCTCTCTATATTCATACGGTCCAGGTAGTATTTAAATTTTCTTAGGTGGTTCACTCGTTTCCAGGCCCTGTCTATAATGTCACTTATATGAGCATCCCATGAGCCATGATTGTTAAACATTACCTCATTTACGTCCTCGTTCAACATATGGAGTCGGGGATGATCAGGGGGGTCAGTTTTACGCGATATCAAGAGGGTCTCAGTTTTTGTCGGGTTAAATTTCACAAGCCATTCTTGTGACCAGGGTGCCAATCGTTCAATATCACCGTTTATTAATTCGGCCGCCAATGTAGGGTCTTCAACTGTTAAAAATATGGATGTATCATCTGCAAACAAGCGTATGTGACCGTTAACATTTTGCGTTATATCATTAATGTAGATAAGAAAAAAGAATATATTGTATGTCCGCAACCTACAAATAGTGTGTCTGTCATTTGCATAATGATGTCCCCAGAGGGTGAGTTTAGTGATACTAGCCAACACAGCGGGCTCGCATCACCAAATTCACCCTCCGGGGACCTCATTCTGCTTATGCATCATCTTCTGGAAAGTATCTATAGTCTCAAATTAACATTGTTTTTAGTTACTTTTTCCCTTGTAAGTTTCTACATGTACATGTATATCCCCTAATTTGCGGAAGATAAAATGCATAACCGAGGTTACTAATGGGTGAACATCATCAACTTCAACTGGGGAACTTCAATCTGATCCCAGGTTTCCCGTGGCAGTTGAGACCAAAGAAGAATGAGGTTCCCATGGGTGAATTTGGTTATGATAGCCTAATGGATATCGTCACTAAATTCACCCTCTGGGGACCTCATTCTCCAAATGACAGACACACTATTTGCTGGCTTGTATGTTTGCATAGTATAGTAAACTTGAATCGAAATATCACCCATATAGAACCCCACATAGACTGGAGCAGACGACACTCCATAGTGCATGCTTCCACCTGCATGAGGTTCTCTGTGGGTTAAATATCATCGATGAGTTCAGATAACCTGGTAGAGAAACCACTGCTTTTCGGCATTTAATTTAAGGGGATGGTAACACCAATAGCCATTTCCACGTCTCCACATACACCTGGGGTTCAGATACAGGTCGTCTGATATCCATGTCTCCACATATACCTGGGGTTCAGATACAGGTCGTCTGATATACATATAAAGTGGTGATCATCGGATGAGGGATGTGGTCTGTAGTGTGCGCCGAATGACATAGTCATACAAAGAGTAAATTCCAAGATGGCAACTGCATGGCGGCCATGTTTTTCAACAACATTCGGTCAAAATATGAGACTCACATCGTGAGAAAACCACAAAGATCCATATATATATATATATCTTTAATTGTCCTCCATATGTGAAGAGTTATTGAATACAGAACATATACACACAGAAACATGGACACAAATATGTCAACATATATATAAGTACAAGTTTATACAAAACAAAGTTACATCACAAGGAATGGAATAACATACAGTCGCTACTCATTCGTGTATTATGCATTTAGGCACACGTACACAAGTCCACCCATACCAACATATGCACCCTCTCTCTCAGTTTCTCCCTTCTCATTCGATCTCTCTCTCTCTCTCTCTATCTCTATCTCTGTGATATCTCTCCCTCTTTCTTTTGCTCTCTCTCTCTCTCTCTCTCTCTCTCTCTCTCTCTCTCTCTCTCTCTCTCTCTCTCTCTCTCTCTCTCTCTCTCTCTCTCTCTCTCTCTCGCACTCACTCTCGAGTTTCTGTCGCACACGCATCCACACTCTTTAACATATAAACATATTTAAAAGTATTTCAATATGCCTTGTCGATTACAGTCACTTGGAAGCTATATTTATTATATATTGCTCATGTTTAATAAGATGTAATTGTCAATCAATTTCTTAACAAGGCCAAGCAATACCATAGCTTGAGACTTGATTTGGCGAAAAAGTGTACTGCAAATGGTAATGAACAATTTCCCATTTCTACTAAAGAAGATGGTATATTCCCCAGAAATATGGATAGCTGCTTTGCCCCTGTCAACTCGTCCATATACATTAAAGCATCTATTCCGAACGTGTTAATGATATCGTACCAAATATTATTCCTTGTATTCGATATGGAAGTGCAGTTTATTGTGGTATGTTCTATAATGCATTGATATTGCGTATTACATAGTAGACAAAGCCCGTTATCTTTATATGCGGTGTGAGCGATAAGTCTAGCAATCATAAGAAATGTAAATTTTTCATCTGGATAAAGCCTGCATGTTTGCCACAGTAACGAGGAATTGAGTTATTGAGTTTGGTTTGTGTAAGTCCATATTGTGCCAGATCACTATTTGATTCAATACTCTTTCTCCACTCAAGTGCATTTATAGTGTTAATCTCAGTTTTTACGATATTCTTCCAGTATGATTTGGTGGGAAACGTGCTTTCGAGCGTATAGCGTTCTAGGTACTCATATAAGTTATACCTCTTTAGAACTGTAGAAATATCTGCCATGAAGGATTGTGGGTGAGAAATTCCAAGAATATGACTATGAAGCCGCACTAGGAACACGGATTTAGCGGTCTTATTTGTATTTAGTCTACATAATGTTGCTAGTAAGCTTAATTTCCTTTTATCAATATAGGATTCAAGCCCACCGCACCCCAGAAGCCCCTGTACGATGCAAGTTCTGGTTTGTTGTGGGAATCCTTGAATATGTTTTAGGCAAAATCTATGTGCTCTCTCCGTGTATGCATGAGAAACATTAGATATATTCCAGAGCAGTAGATTGTTGACGAGCGGTCGAAAGTTTAAAATCAAGAATCACCGGAATTTGGATTGCAGGCAACTGTAATTAGGGTACAACTGGCCAATCGTTGGAGCTAATAATACGGCTGTGTAAGGTCGGGAGGGTTTCTGTGGTGTTGGTGGTAGAATTTTGTTGCTCTACGCTCGTTTTGGCTGCGGTGGTACTACTGCCGGTACTGGGGAACTGATAGATGACATAGATCGTTTTGTTATGTCATTTACCTTTTTTTTTAGTTCTGTAGTTGTTTTAGCAGATAGTCCCGACATTCATGTATTTTTTATTCGTGGCCGTTGATTTGTGTTATTTTTTGACAACATGGGCGACAAATCGCCTGGCCAATCTAAAAAATAATTCGTTCCGAGTCCAAGAGATCCACAGACATTTTTTATAATTTCAAGAAGATCTGTGTGTTAGTTATTGTACAAATTATTTTGGATCCCGGAAGCTAGCTGTTTCCCGTTATTGTCAGTACAACAACCGCCGAACGAAAAGTCACAAACCCTGCAACTATTAATTCCGATTCTTAGAATCGGCTTCACATGGTTGAAGCGGCCATGACGGCACTGGCACGTGACCATGTTTACGCCTGTCAATCAACTAATTTCAGATTTATATTTAGTGCGATGTGACGTAATTTGGGGGAAGCCCACAACCGTTCAGAAATGAAAAGTTGATGGGAATGCAATAGACTCAGTATCAGTATGAATCTGAGTGTATGTTTACATAGACTGTTCACTACCGTACAGAGCCTTAGGGAGGACGATGGACTTGTAGATACTGAAATACTGAATTTGGTTATGATAGCCTAATGGATATCGTCACTAAATTCACCCTCTGTGGACCTCATTCTCCAAATGACAGACACACTATTTGCTGGCTTGTATGTTTGCATAGTATAGTAAACTTGATGGTGATCATCGGATGAGGGATGTGGTCTGTAGTGTGCGCCGAATGACATAGTCATACAAAGAGTAAATTCCAAGATGGCAACTGCATGGCGGCCATGTTTTTCAACAACATTCGGTCAAAATATGAGACTCACATCGTGAGAAAACCACAAAGATCCATATGAAGTTTGGTGATGATTGGTTTGTGGTCTGTAGGGTGTGCCAAGGATTTAGTCATGCAAAGAGTAAAATCCAAGATGGCTGCCGGTGGCCATGTTTTTCATTGAAAATCGTTCAAACTCCATCCCGTCTACAGTTGATCACAATCATGCCTGCAAAATTTAAAAGTGATCCGGCCATAAATACGGGCTGTAGGGTGTGTCGGTGGATTCAAATTTGAAATCCAAGATGGCTGCTGGTGACCATGTTTTGCATCAAAATTCGGAATAAATATCTATAGGTCACCCTGAAGCTACATAAGAAGTTTGGTGAAGATCAAATGAGGGATGCGGCCTGTAGGGCGTCCCAAAGGAAATTGTTGATGCACACAAGCCAACCCATGAGGGTGACGACCCCCCTTTTCGTACGCCGGATGCGGGGTCTGTTATGGCGTATTCCGGATGCCAGACCACCGTACGCCGGATGCCGTCAGGCACATATATCGGATGCCGGATGCTTCCATTGATAATTTTTCTTGACGTTAAACAGCAAAAACACAACGAAATTACGTCCGCTAATTTATATTTCTTTGCTCGGACACTCTATTTCCCACAATTTAGCTAATTATACGTCTCGTTATCACATCTGACATATCTAAATAGTGATAATTAATATTTAGTACCTACTGTTAAAATAAATCGCAATGCTGATCTGCGATATCGGTTTGTTATATTATCCGATAGAATTGTCGCCCATCTGATGTCTGCTTGGCAATAATTTTGAATATGTAATTAATTTTTAATAAATTTTGAAAAATGTATTTAGAAGCCTGCATGCGACTTCAATTTAATAACACCATTAAAACTTCAACGGAGAAGACAATCTAAGTACAATCAGGGCGGTGTTGACAAAAGAATATGCCCTGGCCTTGGCGAATGGCGAATGGGTTAAGACACTCGGAGTCTCGAACTACAGGTTCAAAGTTGCACTGAAGAGGCTTGAAAAAGATCCCGAGTCTCCAAATGGAAGATTTTTTACAGGCGGAGACGGAGAAAGAGTGGCATGGACATATGTACTGTATCGACATGGAATGCAGGGAGGCGACAAGTGCCAAATATTTACAAGTTCACGGATATGAAATAATATGCTACAAAATATAATTGGGCGGGACCATGAGTGCCCGTGCCTCACAAATGCTTCAATAATTAATCACTGATCAAATTGCATGATATTGCGAGTGTGTGGTGTGACATGATGAGGTGTTTGTAAACATGAATTATTATAATCTTAACTCCTAGAGTTATGTGAAATCATAACATTGTTAGATTTATTATACTATACTGCACATGTATAATGCTATACGTTTGTTAAAGGTACTCAATCCGAATAAACGCTCGCAAATTACTATTTCCTTGGCTTCGGGGGGGGGGGGGGGTAAAACATATTTGATTCGAGTCGAGGAACCCATCCATCACAGCTCAGAGTGATCAAATATCGATGTTTGAAATCTATTATTTTAGGTGGCCCAATAGACAGTCAACGAGAAGAATTCCATTGACCAAATTGCGGGTAAAGATGGATAACTCTAAAATCAAGTGGCTTTTTGTGTTAGATATTTGACAAACCGGCAAAATTTCGTTGAACAAAATGTTGATAAATAACAGGTTTTGCAGGGTTTTGTGGAATTTTATACTATAGTTGATTGTGCTTTTCGTTATATTTGGGCAATTATTAGATTATGATAACTGAAGCGGCATTTCAAAACATGTTGTCGTTTTTGTTGGAATGTGATGATATGGAGACCCTCTGATTGAGTACCTTTAATTTGAAATATTAAATATTAAAAAGATGTTAGTTTTCTATTTGCGTGTCCCTGGTGTTCAATACTACCGTGTACGACCATGAACGGTCACCCAAGATTTGCTATATATTAATATGTGGTTTCCGCACGTATGCCACTTCAACTTCTCCTCATTCAGTATATTATACCACTCCTGTCATTTGGAACATGGTCTATGCCTTTCACCCCACCCAATACGCCCTATCATGTCATTATAACTCGCGGCCATATTAGATCCACCATGCATGCAGGTCCGGTTCCATGGTATCAGAGATTCTTCCATGCAGTCCCGGTTTTATTGCTACAGATCAAAGTTCTGGCCGGGAGTAGCATTTCCATATGTGGAGCTTTTGAATATTCATGACTTCCATTTATGTCATATATGGAAATGCTACTCCAAAACTTTGAACTGTAGCAGTAAAACCACGGAACCGGACCTGGTGGATCCAATATGGCCGCGAGTAAGTTAGATAGGGCGTATATATATATATGTATGATATGAGATCATACATTTAGTAAAAAGTTTAATCTTTCCGTAAAGCTGCTAAATCAAATCATTACTAGTCAATACGGAGACTAATTCCAATACCTAATGCCAACGTTCACTTCGTTCCCGAGTCTGTTTTCAATAAATTTAATCAAATAGTATTCCGGATGGGTCGGGGTCGATTCGGTCCAGGGCTGTTTCGGCCGGGCTTGTTCGGCCGGGCTTGTTCGGCCCATGGTTTGGGCCGAACAGTCTCACCTAAAAATGTTTTTATCAGTAGGATATTTGGATGTTTATATATATTTTTCTTTTGTATGTTATTTTATTATTATAATAAAGCGTTTAATATTTTGATTAAAGTGTATAAAAGGGTAGCATTGCTCTAGTTTATATTATATATATTGATCTTATGATTTGATTTAATATTCTTACAGGTCTGTGATTTGTCTGTGAGAAAGATGATAATAAAGTTGTAGATATATGTTACTATATAGATTGTATCTACCTTTTTACACTCAGAACGGCTTCTGGCATGTTTGTTTGGGCAAGATAAAACGGTGATTGATCTGAGTTGAGAATCACTCAGTTGGTGAGTTGAAACTTGTTCATGCAATCACAACAAGAGTATAAATCTTTATAAATAAATAATGTATTGACTGATTTTTCCATGTTTTATCTTGTTTTTAATCATTAAATAACCAGATGTTTTATCATGTAAACTGTATATATTTACTGTTTTAACTTGTTTTTAATCAATAAATGTTCATAACTTTCATCATATATTCACGTTATTGTTCGAATTTGTTGCAGTGTTAATTACTATGTGTGTATACCCATTACTATTGTTGCGAATAAAACGTTAATTGCAAACATAAATCTCCATTGTCATCAAAAGACCGGTCCCAAATCAAAGGCAAATAACATGCCGTCCAATTAACACCCACACTACCTAATTACCCGAATTGAATAGGGGCCGAACAAGCCCGGCCGAACAAGCCCGGCCGAAAGAGCCCTGGACCGAAAAGTCGAAGACCGAAAGAGCCCTGGACCGAATCGACCCGCTCCCTTCCGGATGCCGCCTCTCTGTTATGGCGTATTCCGGATGCCGGGGTCCATTTTAAGCCGGATGCCGGATGCCAGGGGGAGGGGGGTCGTCACCCTCACCCATGGCAATAACTTTACAAAAAAGTTGAGCTAAAAATACAAAAAACAAATTGCATACGCTTTTGAATGGCGATCATCCATACCAAATCAATTCAGATCCAATAACCCATGGCTGACATATCTGTGCGATGGACAAAAACAAGAGTTCCAGATAAACAAAGAAGGATAACTCTAACACCATAATTTGCCCCACTTTTGAAAGCAGTCATGGTGGCGAACCTACACACCAAATTTCATTCCGATAACCCATGGCTGAGATAAATACCCAAACTGCAGTAATGCCCTAAATAATCGACTCCTTAACCACAGCAGAATTATGGGTAACTTTTCAGGATTTAGACGGAAATGTGGCTTGTTGCTGTGGTTAAGGAGTCGATTATTTAGGGCATTACTATATATGGTGTTAGGGGCTACATGGTTTGCAAGCTTATTAAAGCTGAAAATACGCAGATATATATAGAGAGGTCCTTCTGAAAGCTAGTATATCGACGACATACCTTTCTAGTTTATCGTACAAGATGATGCTCAGATCCCACATGTAGCATCTGCATTATACCATAAGCTTTACCACGAATGAAACTCGCCAAGAATAAGGATAAGAATACCCAGCTTTCGAGACAAACACGTGAGCTGGACACCGGCATATGTATTGTTTGAAAGATTCCGATTAGTGGGACCCTTCTACACAGAAGTGCAGAAAACTGTGTTGGTGTGAGCGAGATAGATTAATCTGACGAAGAGACGGAAACTGGTCCAGATAATTCTGAATGTGGTAAATCAGAGTAAGCTCAGTTACTGTTGTTTTGATTCTTGGAAGTCATAATATTACTATTAGGCGCACCTATATATGGTTGAGGCCAGTATGGGCGCTTAGTGGAAAATGAGTTTCGAAATGCCACATCGCGATTATTAATTGTGGGTTTTCATCCTTCCAAAAGGCTACGACTTATGTTGGAACTTAGCTTTGATGGCATTTGATCGTAATTTTAATAAACGTAAAAGTAAAAAGTAAAAAGTCATTTGACATTCAACTGTTGAAGAGTAAAGATGGCGAAAAAAAACTCCACTGATTAAAAAATATGGTAGTTTTGTAATGGCTATGAATCAGGCACCAACTCATTTTCGGAAAAAAATGATAAAAGATGCCCCAAAGAGAGTGATTGATTGCATGTCAGAATGCTGTAAAAATATTTTAAAAGGCAATGTAAAACTAACAGAAGCTCAGAAGCGCAAACTTCGTCCGAGGTGTAGACACCTCAGAGAACTTGCAAGTAAATCAACAACTTTGAAACGAAAAAAACAAATTTTAAACCAGAAAGGAGGTTTTTTACCACTTCTTATGCTAGCACCGTTACTTGGTAAAGCAATCGCTGGAATACTTCGCGGTTAAACATGAAGAAAATGGTCGCTGCATGTTCCCTTCAAAATGTTGGATGACATTAAAAAATGGAGAATGAGTCTAACTAATCCGAAATTACCACCTAATCCTGAAATTAAGAATGTTTCAAAACTAAGCAGAGAATTGAATTCAGTTTCTGATCAAAATTTGTCAGAATCTGAGAAGGTTCAATTATATGGTACAACTTTACACAAATTGAAAACTTCTCAAAAATCAGTTAGAGCTATTTCAACCCCGAAAACAGAACAACCATTTAATCATCATCATAGGGATGTGATAGAAAGTATTCCGTTGAAGATGAGAAAAAAAGCTGAACAACTTTTACAACTGATTTCAAAACATCCACAAATGAAGTTTGATGAACATGGCCAATTAAAATATGGTGAAAAAGTTATTAGAGGATCAAATATTGTTGATCTCCTCAATGATATTGTACGACAAAGAAAAGGTTTCGAACCAACAGGTTGGCAAACCTTTTCACAAGGATTGAGCGAGCTTAATGTACCTCAAGATTTTGTAGGGAATAGAAACCGCTGGCTTTGGATTAAAAAACATTTGAAAGATGATTCAGATGATGATTTTGAAACTCCGGTACAAAGCATAACACCAAAACGATTTGATTCTCAACGATTCACACCAATGAAAGGTATAAAAGCAAGACATTCAAAAACTAAAATAGCAGATAGGTTGACACCAAAGGGTATTAAAACAGAAAAAAACACAATGGGATCCATACTAGATGAGCAGTTATCTAAAATTTTCTATAATCCGAAGAAAGTTGGAAGTTATGGCGGTGTAAAGAAGCTTTTTGATGAAGCGAAAAAGCAAAATAAAAAATTAAACTCATAGATGTGAAGAAATGGTTGCAAGGTCAGTCGACATATACTTTACACAAACCAATAATTCGAAAATTCCAACGTAGAAAGACTATTGTGGCTGGGATTGATATTCAATGGCAGGCAGATTTAGCTGATCTTCAGAATTTGAAAAAACATAATCTCGTATGTGGAAGATATCTGTTGTGTGTGATAGACGTTTTTTCAGAATTTGCGTGGGTAGTGCCAATCCACGATCAATCTGGACAAACTTTGATCGAATCATTCAGGAAAATTTTGAAATCTTCAAAACGTAAACCAAAATCGTTTCAAGCTGATAAAGGTTCTGAATTCAAAAATGAAAAGTTTTTGAAATTTCTGCGATCAGAAAACATTCATTTCTTCACAACTGAGAATCCAGAGACTAAAGCAAGTATTGTCGAACGATTTCAAAGAACTTTAAAAACTCGTATGTGGAAGTATTTCACACACAATAAAACTTCAAGATATATTGATGTTTTACAGCCCCTAGTTGATTCTTACAACAATAGTTATCACCGCAGCATAAAATCGAAACCGTCGGCAGTTACTTTGAAAACTGAAGCTGAAATTTCCAAAAATCTATATGGAACAGGGAATAAAAAAGGAAAATCTACACTGAAAGTGGGTGACTTGGTTCGTATCAACAAAACCAAAAGAACATTTGAAAAGGGTTATTTACCAAACTGGACTCGTGAAATTTTCAAAGTTGATAAAATTTGTAAAACTAATCCAGTAACATACAAAGTTTCTGATCTTGATGGTGAAGAGATTGATGGATCATTCTACAAACATGAAATCCAGCATATAAAAGACAATAAGGTGTATGAAATAGAATCAGTTATTGATAAAAGAACGAGAAGAGTAGGTGGTAAAACAGTAAAAGAAATTAAAGTTCATTGGCTTGGAAAATCATTCAGATTCAATTAATCTCGATGAACCGTCACAATTTAAGTTCTGTGGTGAAAAAGTTGCTAAGAACCAAGTCACCTACTTTACGCAGATAATTATTATTTATATCATAATAATTACATCTATTGTACACATTAGTATCCAGAGCGCAAACAAAGAATTGTGGCTTATTCTTCTAAGTAGTTCTCTAGGTTATATTCTACCAACACCTGGACTGAAATTATTGAAAAATACTGAGAAAAAATGAATTCATTCTACATAACTCTCATGAGTGATAGTTCAATGTCACTTTACCCAGCCAACTCACAATGTTGTTTCACAGTGAAATTACCAAAAACCATACATATTGATAAAGAGCTTTGGGAAGTTGCAATGGTTGAACTAATTGTAACATCAGAAACATACAACATTATTGGAGATGCCTGCAAAATAAAAATAAAAACTTCTGTTCCAAGAATTTTACAATATTTGAATAAGATACCAATGAGTGATGTAGTAATTTCAAAACCAGAAAATGGTTAGGAATTAAAAATACCAGAAGGAGCATATTCTGGTGGAGCACATTTGACAGATACAATTCAAGGTGTAATTGATAGTACAGTAATCAGAATGATTCCAGAACTGGAATTCGAAATCGGATATTCCAAAGCACAACAACGAGTTAAAATTTCAACCAATAGTTATACCAAAGTAGGTCTTGTACTCCCCAAAGCTCTTTTGGATAAACTTGGTTACAGAACAGAATCAAACACTGTCACATTTGCTACTCCTTCGATAACATTTCCATATGGAGTTGATTTAAATTGTTTGTTTATTCTGACATTGCTGATTATACAATTCTTAGTGATGTTGAAGCACCGATATTACGAGTGACATCATTCGAGAGTAAAAGAATACATGATGGTAAACATATTAAGCATGAATTCAAAAACTTACATTATGTACCAATATCAACGTCTAGCTTTGATACCATAAATGTATATATAACTGGTGATACTGGCAAACCAATTCAGTTTATTGGTGGAAAGTCTATGGTAAAGTTGCAATTCCGACGCCGAAGTAATTTGTATTTATGATGATCCCCGTGTATAGAGGCGTATCTAGACAGTATGGAAATGGAATTGGTTCACTACTCAAATCTGCAATGAGAACAGTAATACCGTTTCTAAAACCTATTGGTCAGATTGCTAAACAACAAGTATTCAAGCATGGACTTGCTGCAGTCGAAGATATCATTCATCGTGGTAAAAGTCCAAAAGAAGTATTTTTGAAACAAGGTAAAGAAGCATTGAAATCTTTTGGAAGGGAAACAATAAAGAAAATATCAACACCAAATGGCATAAATAGATCATCGCGACCTTTGAAAAATCATTCTTGTCGCAAACGAGTTAGAAGTAAGTCCATTAAAACGCCTGTAAAGAAATCAAAACGATCTCTCGATATATTTGATTAATCATGATGATGCAAAATGGATCATGCGAATGCAGCAAGTTCGAGTTAGATGCTTCTGACGTTCCACCAACAATGACAACGATGTTGGAATCACAATGGATAGAACATCACCCGATTAGCTCTTTGAATAATTCCGCACCGATAGAATTTGTAATTCCGCCTCAAACTGAAAAATGGACAGATGTAAATCAATCATATTTGTACCTGAAATTCAAAATCACAAAAGCAGATGGAACAAACTTGGTTGATGGTACTGATGAAATTGCGCCTATTAACAACTTTTTCCATAGTATGTTCAGTAGTATCGATATTTACCTAAATAACAAACTTGTAACGGCAAACGGAGACACCTATCCTTATCGAGCCTACATGGAAAATCTCTTGGCTTATTCTGGTGAATGTAAAGAAAATCAACTTGCCGCATTAGAAATGTGGTACCCCGACACCGCTAAGCAGTTCACCGAAAACACTAAAGCTGGGGGTAATGATGGATTGAAATCTCGCCAAGCAATCATAGCAGGTAGTAAAACGGTAGAATTGTGTGGTCGTTTACACACAGATATATTTCTACAAGAGAAATACTTACCAAATGGAATTGAGATAAGAATTCGTCTCAATAGAGCGAATCCAAAATTCTCTTTAATTGGTCAGGCCAACGGAAAAATAGTATTTGAAACGGCAGTTTTCAATGTTCGTACAATTACGCTGATGCCAGTAGTAGCAAATAACTTGAACCAAACAATAATACAGAAAAATATGAAAATACCGATTAGAAGAGTTGAAGTAAAAACATTCACTATTGGTGCAGGGCTTAGATCAAAAATTGAAGATCACCTTTTTCAAGGACAATTGCCAAAGAGACTTTTCATAAGCTTGGTATCAAACAAAGATATGAATGGCGATATTGAAACGAACCCATTTCATTTCCAACACTTCAATCTGAGAAAACTTGAAGTTAGTCAGGACGGACATACCATCCATAAGCATGCAGTCATGATGGCAAACATCCATACCAAATTACGTTCATATCTGATAACCCATGTAGACCCATCACTGAGATATATGCTCGGACAGATGGACGTACAGATGGCAGTGTTTGCGCTGGACCGAAAAAATCGTCTGGCCAAAAAAGTGGCCAAATGTAATTTTTAGTGGCCAAATAAAACAAAAATGGCCAATCTTTTTTGGCCAAATTAAATCCTCACAATTGATGACTAAATTATATTTTTTAAATATATAACTCTCTGACTCTGTCGTGTCGCTGACACCATGTTCGCCAACTAATCAAGCAATGGGGTGTGTTAGTTGTCATCGCTATTTTCGCCGAAATAAAACAACAGTTATGTTGCTTATTATCTTAAGGTGTTGAATACCTATTGTTGTATTAATAGCCTTCATGGTGTAAAGCCCAGTTGTTGTTATAAGACGGGAGGCAGTTTATGACACATTACGTAATTGACACGCCATCGCTGGAACATCGATTGTAGGACAATGCATTTACGTATTTCATCAGTGCTGAGATTAAGGTTTTTGATGATTAGTAATCGCCTTAAGTGTACAACCATCACCATCCATAACTATGTTGAAAATTATACCCTTATGGACTTCTTTTCCAGAACTATACGGCCGAATGGGTTCATATTTGGTGTGGATGTTCCCTAGGGGACTAACATTCAGATTTGTTCAAATGAGGTGACTGGGTCAAACAGTTGCGAAGCCAGGGCCATAACTCTTTTCCCTCCATAGTGATTCTTTTGAACATCTTCTCAAATACCATCAGGCCAAATGGGTTCATATTTGGTATGAAGGATCCTTGGTTGACCGGGGTTCAGATTTGTTCAAATGAGGTCACTGGGTAAAATGTGGGCAGCGCCAGGGACATAACTCCAAAAAATATTATTTTTGTTTTGTATTAAACTCCATGGTCAACTATATATCTACTATATATTTTGGAACTTCTGTTTGTTGTTTGTTTGTCTGTTAGCCATGGCCGGGAAAACTGCCGGACGGATTGAGCCCAAACTTCCTACCTGAGGGTAAAATCACAGATGAAGTGTCATCACACCGCTTCTGAGAACGTCAGAGCACTCCTTCTCCATTCCCCCGCCACCGCAATGGGAATTCATGGGTTAATCGCGTGATAGTTAAAGAGCGTTCGTATCCTCATGTCGTTGATAAAGAGCGTATGTGTGTAATGTGATTCTTACGTCTGGGTCTGTAAGACTGTATCCAGACATGAGCGTGTTGTGTGACGTACTTAGGGCTTTCCACCCGAGGTGATCTTCACCTTGAAACGGGTACCCACAAACTTACCTCTTTTAGGGACGGGTACCATCACGGGACGGGTACCATCATTTCTCTTGATTAAAAAGGCAGAATTAACTTAAATTAAATAAAAAAATTAACGGATTTGATTCTTATGTCTGTTCGTACTTAGGGGTTCCTATGAATGGGGGAGATTTTCATCGGGTCAGTTTTTCCGCCCGAGGTGACCTTCACCTTGAAACGGGTACCCACAAATGATCTAATATATATTTTGGGACTTCTGTCTGTTTGTTTGTCTGTTAGCTATGGCCGGGAAAACTGCTGGACGGATTTCGACGAAATTTGATACCTACGGGTAATTTTGTCCGGGGAGTGTTTTGGACGGGTCCTATCGTTACCCCGACCTTCAAAATGGTCAATTCAATGTCAAATCTGGTAAAACTGACGATTTCGACGAAATTTGATACCTAGGGATACTTTTGTCCGGGGAGTGTTTTGGACGGGTCAAATAGTGACTTCGACCTTCAAAGTGGTCAATGCAAGGTCAAACCCCGGACGAAGTCGGGTCACCTGCTAGTATATATATATTTGTGCCCCTGGCCCTTTATTCAAGTTCACTGCTTCTGCCACCCTGGTCCCAAAAATAATATTTACTAAAATTCTTAACAGAGAATCATTATTAAGAACCATTGACTTTGGCTCTAACTGTATGCATGTATGCCTACACATGTCAAGTGAAATCTGACATTTGTATAAACATTCCCTGGAGATCTGCTAGAGGTCATTAATTCCCTATTACAACAACAATTTATCTCATGTTTAACACATTTATCAGGGTCACCAGGTCAAGTAGGTGCAAGGCCAGTACATTACTCTTTTTCTCCATAGTAATTCATGATATGTCGTCTATGCAATAATCAAATGGCCTATTTGCTTATATTTGGTATGAAATTACCTTGGGTGACAGATTTGTGAAAATGTGATCACAAAGTTCAATAAGGGCAGAGCCACAGACATAACTATTTCACCACATAGTAATTCTTAAAATATGTTTGCAAGAGCCAAGAACTAGTTGGCTTATTTAGCATGGAATGTTCTTGTTTGACTGCAATTCAGATTTTTTTTTAATGGAGTCACCTGGTCAAATATGGGTCAAGCGAAGGACAGTTTCACTCTTAATATGCTTCCTTCATTAGTATGAAGGGTTCTTTGGTGTCTGGGATTAAAATATATTCAGATGGGGTCACCACTCACCAGGTCAAATTTATTCAGATGGGGGTCACCAGGTTAAATAGGGTGGGACCAGGGACATAACTGTATGTCTCTATAGTAATTCTTAAAATGTCTTCTCAAATGCCCACAAACAGAAATAATGAATTTCAAAGCAAATAAAACCAATATCTTATACCTATTATGTTCTTAAGTGGCCACTGAAGACATAGCAAAACTCAAATTTCTTGTATCTGTGAAAAAAATGACAAAAAGTGGATTTTAAAAAATGGTCTGGCCGCAGGGGGCCCACCCCCCCCCCCAGGCCCTATATGTTGCAAATTTTTTCTGACCCCCCCCCGATGGGGTCACCAGGTTAAATAGGGTGGGACCAGGGACATAACTATATGTCTCTATAGTAATTCTTAAAATGTCTTCTCAAGAGAGGTTGGACTATTTAGCTTTCATATACTTGGAGGATCCTTTAGTGACTGAGATTCAGATTTGTCAACATGTTAAGAAATGACGGGGCTATGGGGCGTTAACACTTTTGTGTCTAATAAAATCATTGAAATACCAAATTCATTAAAACATCTACCTTGGAACCACCTGACTGATTGGTCTGACATACATGTATGGTGTTTTGGGTCCATGGATAATTGGGCTTCAAACATGTCTAAATGGTTTAATAAAAAGGTGCTTGTGAGATTGGATATTTCAAACAATTGAGAAAGTTTGAGATGTTGGTTGTGAAATACCAACCTAAGACTTGGGAGTCTGGAGGGGACTTGTTGAGCTGGAGGAGGGGGGTGATCAGTAGTGTATAGTTGGTAATTTCAAGGTGGATATTCACCCATCTACATACATGAAGCCTCTCTAGCCACATATCCTGTTTAGATCTACTTCTTTTAAAGTTATTATGAAAAGTTCTGACTGTTGTGGTCTCCAGA
Source organism: Siphonodentalium dalli (assembly GCA_032622095.1). Classification (NCBI taxonomy): domain Eukaryota; kingdom Metazoa; phylum Mollusca; class Scaphopoda; order Gadilida; family Siphonodentaliidae; genus Siphonodentalium; species Siphonodentalium dalli. The sequence goes on from CP136069.1 coordinate 2,540,086, forward strand.
GTCCCAGTCTTATCAGTCTTTGCAGTCTGTTGGCGACGCCACAGTCATTGACTGTCTTGTTTGAAAAATCGTATAGCATATGCTTGATGCTGCCATCATACCATGTAATATATAATTATCCTAGTTTATTACCATTTTCCTTGTTTCTCGTCATGTTTGCGATCGCCTCGGCCATTTTGAATGCGTGGTACTTATCAACCGAAACCGTGTGATTCCCCACCGTGAATTTGCCATGAAATCACGACATGGTAAAGTAATTATATATAGTTCAGGGGTACTAAAACTAAGATTCAATTCAACAAAGATAGGTTTTTGTAATGCTATATTTTATTGTGATTTAGTTCAAGGAACCAATCACTGTTTACTACAATGTAATATCACAGATTTATAAAAAACACGATTTCAACATAATCAATTTAACAAAACAGAAAAATACCACACCATATCACACATAGACATTATCATGATTTGTGAACCCATTTGTCTTATAAATATATAGCTGTATATGTATTTTTAATTAGATTTGATTTATGGTAGATAATACAGGTTATTTTAGCAGTTCAGTGATAAGATGAATAAAAGTCGTGCATTATTAATAAAGCTATGCCCAAGCCTTGAAATAGTGTGTCTGTCATTTGCAGAATGAGGTCCCCAGAGGGTGAATTTAGTAATGCTACCCCGCATAGTGGGCTAGCATCACCAAATTAACCCTCTGGGAACCTCATTCTGCTGAGGTGTAAGCAGAATGAGGTCCCCAGAGGGTGAATTTGGTGATGCTAGCCCGCTATGCGGGGTAGCATCACTGAATTCACCCTCTGGGGACCTCATTCTGCAAATGACAGACACTATTTCAAGGCTTGGCTATGCCAAAGGAAAACATGTTTGTTTTGTTTTTTATCATCAAGCCATGTTCTGTGTAAATCCCTTCCAAGTCTGGGGCTTCCTAAAATTTTACGAAAACCCTGCGCCAATGCATTCTCTTATATAAGCTAGATTCCCATAGGTAGCCTCACATATATAAGAGAATACATTGGTCTAACAATATTTACCTTGACCTTGTAAGTGCATTCTCTTACATAAGTGAGGCTCCCTATGGGAGACTCGCATACACAAGAGAATGCACTGGCACCGGATCATTAATGCTGCATCTGTGCAGCTCCCATCATCAAATAATTGAATGTAACCCACATGGCTATATGGGGCGACTCATGGGTTAATTATGCCATGTGCTGTGTATATACATGTTGTGTTTTTTGCTCATAGGGCATGACATTGTTACCATACCCAACCTCCAATGAGAAAGTGACCCCATGCTGCAGCGATATTGTATAAACACAATGCTGCAGCGACCCCATGCTGCAGTGAAATCATATAAACGCAATGAGAAAGCAACACAGTGGTGATCGAAATCATATGAGGATTCCATACTGACAATATTCATCAACTCCTACAGTAATGCCCTAAATAATCAACTCCTTAACCACAGCAGAATTATGGGTAATTTAGTCGGAAATATGGCTTGCAATGACAACAAGCCATATTTCCAACTAAATCCTGAAAAATTACCCATAATTCTGCTGTGGTTAAGGAGTCGATTATTTAGTGCATTACTGTAGTTCGTCTACTGGTTTATGTTTCCATTATCGTATACAAACAACTATTCATGTCTGTTGTTGCATATCTGATGATACACATGGTATATATACCTGTGGCCAGTGTGGGAAATACCCAATGATATTATAACATCAAATACCTGTTGGCTAACGTAATTACCTTCTTACCTGTCGACATTGGCTATATGACGTGGTGCTATTGGGAAAAGGGTTAACCCTTTACCCAACAGAAGGGCCCTGTGCCAATGCATTCTCTTATATATGCGAGTCGACCATAGGTCGCCTCGCATATATAAGAGAATGCATTGGCTTAACACATTAAAAATTATAAAATTGTTAAAGAATGTAAGAAAAAATGGTAAAAAGTGTTAAAAAAAGATTTGTTTTAGGCCAATGCATTCTCTTATATATGCGAGGCGACCTATGGTCGACTCGCATATATAAGAGAATGCATTGGCACAGGGCATAACTGTAACTATCACAATGTGGTCAAGGAGCCGGTTCCAATGATATCCATATGTGTATGGTTATATTGAGACAGACCGAAGATATTTTAGGCTGTTGAAACTTTATTTGGCCGGTTTGTTGGGTAAAGGGTTAAGCGTGATTCTCGCCTAATGCTGATGTTGTAGGTGCAAAAATTATTATTTTACATCTATTTTCTCCAATTTAGAAGAATCTTGTAAAAAATTGGTATTTGAATAGCGTCGAAACTGCGTGAGAGTGAGGCAAAACTGTGGGAACTTGCGCACATACAACATGTATTCAATGTGTGTAATATACAACCTTTATACATCTCATCACTTGTGTGTACATTTTAATACATGATACTTTAGCAGTCATCGTGATGTATACATGAATTATATTTACATGATGACGAAACATGAGAGTGGTTATCGCTATGATTTCATGACCCGTACGAAGACTGCAGCAGACGACACTCCATAGTGCATGCTTCCATCTGTGTGGGGCTCCCTGTGGGTTAAACATTAAACTTTATATATCGCCTCGTTATTATCCCTTTCATGACCCTTAGAGAACCCCACAAAGACTGCAGCAGACGACACTCCATAGTGCATGCTTCCATCTGTGTGGGGCTCCCTGTGGGTTAAACATTAAACTTTATATATCGCCTCGTTATTATCCCTTTCATGATGGGAGCTAACTCTGCTGGTGAAGCATTAAATATCACTCGCCAGCATGTTCTCTCATATATACGTGTCTCCCACTCGCCAGCATGTTCTCTCATATATACGTGTCTCCCATAGGCAGCATGTTCTCTCATATATACGTGTCTCCCACTCGCCAGCATGTTCTCTCATATATACGTGTCTCCCACTCGCCAGCATGTTCTCTCATATATACGTGTCTCCCACTCGCCAGCATGTTCTCTCATATATACGTGTCTCCCATAGGCAGCATGTTCTCTCATATATACGTGTCTCCCACTCGCCAGCATGTTCTCTCATATATACGTGTCTCCCACTCGCCAGCATGTTCTCTCATATATACGTGTCTCCCATAGGCAGCCTTGCATATGTAAGAGAATGCACTGGCTTACAAGGTCAAGGTATATATTGTTACATGGGAGACTCGCATGTACCGGTATACGAGAATACATTGGTACAGAGTTTTCAAAAAATTTCAGGAAGCTCAAGTCATGGTTAAAGAACTCTACCGTGGCTACGAGATCCACATTCGGCAATATTGTAAATGACAAATATGGGACCACAATGGAAATTTGTGAAATAACTTTGGCAATTGATTTAGACGTAACATTCATAAGATTATGAGAATTGAAATATCGGCACAAAAGGTCATGACACATGTGTTATGGATAACCACCATTTCATTTCCTAGTACATGGATAATCATTTCTCCATCTGGCTTTAAGTGTTTAACCCTGTTTAGCCCTGTGCCAATGCATTCTCTTATATATGCGAGTCGACCTATGGTCGACTCGCATATATAAGAGAATGCATTGGCTTAACACATTAAAAATTATAAAATTGTTAAAGAATGCAAGAAAAAATGGTAAAAAGTGTTAAAAAAAGATTTTTTTTAGGCCAATGCATTCTCTTATATATGCGAGGCGACCTATGGTCGACTCGCATGTATAAGAGAATGCATTGGCACAGGGCATAACTGTAACTATCACAATGTGGTCAAGGAGCCGGTTCCATGATATCCATATTTGTATGGTTCTATTGAGACAGACCGAAGATATTTTAGGCTGTTGAAGCTTTATTTGGCCGGTTTTGGCCGCTTTGTTGGGTAAAGGGTTAAAGTGTATAGATGCAAATACAGTAATGCCATAAATAATCGACTCCTTAACCACAGCAGAATTATGAGTCATTTTTCAGGATTTAGTCGGAAATATGGCTTGTTGCCATTCATCAAAAAGCTGAGAGCTTTCCGATGAATGCAACAAGCCATATTTCCAACTAAATTCTGAAAAGTTACCCATAATTCTGCTGTGGTTAAGGAGTCGATTATTTAGGGCATTACTGTAACTCATCGATAACAATGTGAGATCAACTGTTCTTTAACCCTTTCAGTGCCAAGTCCGATTTTTGTATCAACCCATATTTCCTTGATCATTTTTCAAATTTATTGATTATAATAATGTGATACATTGCGGAAAGAGCTCTAAGAGCTCTTTCCGTGAAAGGGTTAAAGGAAAATGGTATCCATTCGGGGACCGGGCAATTGAATGTCAAACTTCAGAAAAAAGAATTTATCATGTGACATCAGCTTGGATCATAGCAACAAACCCTTAGTGAGCCTCCCATAGACTGAAGCAGACGACACTCAGCAGTGCATGCATGCTTCCATCTGTGTGAGGTGCCATAAGGGTGTATGATGACTGAGTAGTTATCACATCAGCTTGGATCATAGAAATAAACCCCATTGTGAGCCTCTCATAGACTGAAGCAGACGACACTCAGCAGTGCATGCATGCTTCCATCTGTGTGAGGCACCCTAAGGGTAGTTATCACATCAGCTTGGATCATAGAAATAAACCCCATTGTGAGCCTCTCATAGACTGAAGCAGACGACACTCAGCAGTGCATGCATGCTTCCATCTGTGTGAGGCACCCTAAGGGTAGTTATCACATCAGCTTGGATCATAGAAATAAACCCCATTGTGAGCCTCTCATAGACAGAAGCAGACGACACTCTGCAGTCCATGCTTCCATCTGTGCGAGGAACCCTAAGGGTGTATGATGACTGAGTAATTATCACATCAGCTTGGATCATAGAAACAAACCCATAGAGAACCCCTCATAGATAAAAGCAGACAACACTCAGTGCATGCTTCCATCTGTGTGAGGTGCCCTATGGGATACACATCACATCAGCTTTGATCATGGATTGTTTCTTCTTAGATCTGTGTTTTGCTCCTTTTCATTGACGTGAACTCTCCAAATGACCGATATGGATGTGCACACACTTCCAGCGAACGTGTCGTATCGCCGTATGTATTACCAAAGTTGTACCGTCTCTCTGAAATATAAATGAACACATATTCACAAGAGTTGTACGATGGGTGCTGCATTACAATGATGTTGTGCGACGGGTGCTGCGTTACGGTGCCATATAGAACCATGGGCAGGACAGAACAAATCTGTAGGGTGTGTCAAAGGATCAGTCATTCAAAGAGTAAAATCCAAGATGGCTGCCGGCGGCCATATTTTTCATTAAAAATCGTTCAAATTTGATAGCTCCCATCTACAGGTGATCGCAATCGTGCCTGCAAAATTAAAACGAGAGGCCGATCACGATCGGCAGATGTTTAACCCATACCTTAGCAATAGCGATTAGCTATAACTGATAATTTTAATAGTCAAAGATATGATCACAGTAATACATATATCAGTACCTAACTTAAAATCAAAAGCTCAAATAATTTCAGCAGGTTGTTTATCTTTACCTTCATACAACCACCCCCTAGAGCTCTGTAACATATGTCATCACTCAATAACAGATTTCGCTTGGAATGACATCTATTAAAGGTACTCTCATATACTCTGGATATTGGATGTTCACATGGCAATTTATTGATGTCATTGTATTACAATAAAATCTTCATATTTTCAAAAACAGGACATCACACCTAATTAATGGTATACAACAAAAACAAATTAGTGTCAATGACAAATTTGTTTTTTAATTAAATAATTTTTTTTATTATTATAAAAGTTTTAAAATATTTTTTGCGTGTTAAATTGAGCACGGAAATTCAATTGAAAAAGTTAAAAAAAAATTGAAATTACAAATTTAAAACAAAAAAGGGTTAAATATAGTCGGATCAAACCCATATTCGAACTCGATCTGTATTTTCGGCTGAGAAATTCATACACAAAATTTGGTTCCAATCAAATATAAAATGTTCGAGTTATCGCACCATGCGTAAAGTGTCTACAGACAGACAGACAGACAGACGGACGGACTAACGACGAGTGGTCAATCCGGACAACGACACTATGTTTACCATACTATGGTATGGGTAAACATAAAAATGAACCGGCCATAAATACGGGCTGTAGGGTGTGCCAATGAATTCAAAATTAAAGATGGCTGCTGGTGGCATTGAAATTCGAAAAAACTTTAATAGTTCCCATCGATAGGTCACCCTGAAGCTACATATAAAGTTTGGTGAAGATCGGATAAGGGATGCGGCCTGTAAGGTGTGCCGAAGGAAATTGTTGACGGACGCCAACCCATGTCAATAGCTCAAACTTTCCTTTGTAAACAAGCCTGCAAATAGCATGTCTGTCATTTGCAGAATGAGGTCCCCAGAGGGTGAATTTAGTGACACTATCCTGTATAGCGGGCTAGCATCACTAAATTCACCCTCTGGGGACCTCATTCTGCTTAGGCCCTCAACTGCTATAGTTGACCTAGAATCAAATTGATGTTCCCCAGTTGAAGTTGGTGATGTTCACCCATTCCAGGGCACCTCGATTATGCATTTTATCTGCTGCAAATTAGGGGATATAGAAACTTCCCAAAAGGGAAAACTAAAAACAATGTTAAATTGATACTGTAGATACTTCCCAGAAGATGAGGCCTAAGCAAATAGCGTGCCTGTCATTTGCAGAATGAGGTCTCCAGAGGGTGAATTTGGTGATGCTAGCCCTCTGGGGACCTCATTCTGCAAATGACAGACACGCTATTTGCAGGCTTGACTGAAGCTTGTTTGTAAAGTTGAGCTAAAAACACTAAGATTACTAAGAATAATGACACGGCGAGAGCTTTCCGATGAATGGCAACAAGCCATATTTCCGACTAAATCCTGAAAAATTACCAATAATTCTGCTGTGGTTAAGTGGTCAATTACTTTGGGAATTACTTTAACATCTGTAACTGTACGTCCCAGTAACCAGTTTGGCTTTTATGGGACGGCGGAGAGAGCGCATTTATTTTTCTCTCCTAGTGAGTGCCGCTTTGAATGTTTCTATATCTGCGGCGTTGACCGTGTCGTCGTCAAGCTTATACCAGTCCAGAATGGTGCGCAGGAATAAGGAATACTTGAACTGGTCTGAGTTTGTTTGAATCGGTTGGAATGATTGTTTGTTGTTGGTCTCAGACTTTTCCACAATGTTGGTATAGACACAGTCTTCGTATTTCTTAGCCTTGATCTTCCTTTTCGATGGGTTAGTTTTTTTCAGGTAGTTATCGGGCGATATTGCGGGGGCCGACCCCTGAACCACTTTGTAAAATAGGGCCAGGCGTTTATTTCTGCGACACTCTTCTAGAGGTGGAAGTTCCAGATTTTTGAGAATTCTGGTGACGCAGCCCTTATCTCGTGAGGTGTAATCTCTGGTGATGAACCGTGCTGATTTTCTTTGCACCTTTTCCAGCATTGATGAATACTTAGCAGTGTGCGGGTCCCAGATTGTTGCGGAGTATTCTGTAATTGGTTTTACCAGAGCAATGTATGCTGTTTTTCTGCATTTTTCTGGGCAGTGTTGGAGGTTCCTCTTCAAGAAGCCGAGGGTGGAGTTTGCCTTCTTTGTGATGTTGTTTATATGTACGTCCCACTTGAGGTTGGACGCCGAGATAGGGATTTGTGGGTACTTCCGCGAGGATTTGGCCGCCCAGTGTATAGAATTTCTGGGTTTTCTGTTGGATGCTCATTATGTAGCATTTGCTGGTGTTGAACCGCATCCCCCACTTCTTTGCCCATTCTTCTAGGTTATTCAGATCGTTCTGTAGTATGTTGTGATCTTCGTAATTGTTGATAGGCCGATAGAGTAGGCAGTCGTCGGCGAAGAGTCGGACTTGCGATTTAACTGTGCTGGGAAGGTCGTTTATGTGGCACAGAAAAAGCAGCGGTCCTAATACAGTACCTTGGGGTACTCCTGACTGCACATCAACTTCTCTTGAGAACTCCCCTTCAAGCATGACTCTCATGGATCGTCTGGTTAAGAATGATGTTAGCCAACTATGTATTTGACCATCGATGCCGTATGTTGTCATTTTGTGAAGAAGCTTGTTGTGGGGCACCGTGTCAAACGCCTTTGAAAAGTCGAGTATGGCTACGTCAACCTGCTTTCCGTTGTCGTATTTTTGAAGTAGGTCGTGGAGTGTGACTGCCAATTGTGTCTCGCATGAGTATCCAGTTCTGAAGCCATGATTTAGTGATGTTAGGATGTTATTCTGCTCAAGATGTTTCATGATGTGGCGACATATGATATGTTCCAGAATTTTACAAGGGACTGATGTTAGGGATACCGGTCTGTAGTTTTCTGCCAGGTGCCTGTCTCCTTTTTTGTAGATACTTGATACGTTTGCCTTCAGCCAATCTTGGGGGAGTTTTCCGGTGTCTAGGGAGAGCTTGAAGATGAGTCTGAGAGCTGGTGCTAGTTCCTTTGCGCATGTCTTGAGTACTCGGTTGGGTATGCCGTCGGGTCCCGAGGCTTTGTTGGTCTTGAGTCTGTGTAGTAGGACTTCTATGCCTTTGATATCCAGCTCGATGTTGCTGATGCTGTCATACTTCTTATCCGGTGGTGTTATGTCCGTCTGATTCAGTGGTTCTTCCTTGGTGAATACGGACTGGAATTGTCGGATGAGTATTTCGGCTTTGCCTTTGGCGTCATCTATTAAGGTCCCTCTATGTGTCATTATTCTTTGTAATTTTAGTGTTTTTAGCTCAACTTTACAAACAAGCCTGCAAATAGCGTGCCTGTCATTTGCAGAATGAGGTCCCCAGAGCATCACCAAATTCACCCTCTGGAGACCTCATTCTGCTTAGGCCTCATCTTCTGGGAAGTTTCTATAGTATCAAATTAAAATTGTTTTTAGTTACGTTTTCCAATCTGGGAAGTTTCTATATCCCCTAATTTGCAGAAGGTAGAATCCATAATCGAGGTGCCCTATGGGTGATCATCACCAACTTCAACTGGGGAACTTCAATCTGATCCTAGATCTACCATAGCAGTTGAGGGCCTAAGCAGAATGAGGTCCCCAGAGAGTGAGTTTAGTGATGCTAGCCCGCTATGCGGGATAGCGTCACTAAATTCACCCTCTGGAGACCTCATTCTGCAAATGACAGACACGCTATTTGCAGGCTTGGCTAAGCATTCCTGTCTCAACTCAAATTCCCGAAAATCTTTAATCTACATGAACATTCTTCTTGTCCGATTTCATTTAATCAATTTAATTCATTAAACATCCATTACCCTGAAGGGAGCCCCACACATATATAGAAGCATATAGAAGAGTGTCGTCTGCTCATGTTTGTCTGGGGCTCTGTATGGGTGAAATTATAAAATTGTTAAAGAATACAAGAAAAAATTATTAAAATTGTAAAAAATTGTTAGGCCAATGCATTCTCTTATATATGCGAGGCGACCTATGGTCAACTCGCATATATAAGAGAATGCATTGGCACAGGGTAAAAAAAGTTATTGAAATGTATGGCCATCATGAATTGATCTTATTTGTCTTGTATGTTTCTATAATATTTGACGAAAATGAAAGTGTCAATGACACTGCAGCTCAACTTGGAAAGGGAATAATTTCATGTGTTACAGTCAATGGAGTGATTAGGAATGTGGAAAGTTGAAAGGTTAGTTATGAAAAGAGTAACATCCAAGATGGCCACTGGCAGCAATGTTTTTTTGCCGATTGACCCCAAAATGACTCGTTCCCATTTACATGTCAATGTTAACTTCCACGACAAATTTCATGATGATCAGACCAACACTCCAGCCTGTAGTCTGTGCTAATGGAATGAATTTTGAAATCCAAGATGGCTGCTGGTGGCCATGTTTTTTTGGCCGAATTACCCCAAAATGACTCGTTCCCATCTACATGTCAATGTCAACAGCCATGACAAATTTCATAATGATCCGACCAAAGGTACGACCTGTAGCCCGCGCCAAAGGATTTAGTCATGCAAAGAGTAAAATCCAAGATGGCATCCATGTTTTTTGGCCAAACGACCCCAGAATTACTCGTTCCCATCTACATGTCAATATTAACATCCATGACAAATTTCATAATGATCAGACAAACAGTACGACCTGTAGCCCGTTCTAATGGATTGAATTTTGAAATCCAAGATGGCTGATAGCGAACGACCCCCAAAAGACTCGTTCCCATCTACATGTCAATGTCAACAGCTATGCCAAATGTTATAATGATCCGACCAAAGGTACGTCCTGTAGCCCATGCTAAAGGAAATTGTTGACAAATCACACATGCACACACACACTGACAACGGATACCAAGCCATGCATGGCAATAGCTCCAACTTTACAAAGTAAAGTTGAGCTAAAAAGTTGTTAATGTCGCTGAATTTTTTATTATGGTGGTTTAAATCGATGTTCGATGCGATGTGAAATCTTCACCCCGATTCGATTTGATGTTCGATTTGACGAAAAAATCATGATGTTGATTGCATATTATTATATATAGGCACGATGACTTACGTGGGCAGTATCCGGTATATTTAGGAATCATTCCGTCATTATGATAGAGTCGTTGGCTAAAACCCGGAGCACTTTTACTGAATGATACACCCCTGAAAATAAATTATAAGCAATTATTATGAAGCGAGAGAGAGAGAGAGAGAGATATCATTTATTTACGTGACATGTGTATGCATAATACAAAATAATGAGAACAATACAATAAACACACATCTATAAGGCCTATATGTCATGCTTAATATAATATTAAAACACCCGGCCTATAAGGCCTATATGTCATGCTTAATATAATATTAAAACACCCGGTCTATAAGGCCTATATGTCATGCTTAATATAATATTAAAACACCCGGCCTATAAGGCCTATATGTCATGCTTAATATAATATTAAAACACCCGGTATATAAGGCCTATATGTCATGCTTAATATAATATTAAAACACCCGGCCTATAAGGCATATATGTCTTGCTTAATATAATATTAAAACACCCGGCCTATAAGGCCTATATGTCATGCTTAATATAATATTAAAACGCCCGGCCTATAAGGCCTATATGTCATGCTTAATATAATATTAAAACACCCGGTCTATAAGGCCTATATGTCATGCTTAATATAATATTAAAACACCCAGTCTATAAGGCCTATATGTCATGCTTAATATAATATTAAAACACCCGGCATATAAGGCCTATATGTCATGCTTAATATAATATTAAAACACCCGGCCTATAAGGCCTATATGTCATGCTTAATATAATATTAAAACACCCGGTCTATAAGGGCTATATGTCATGCTTAATATAATATTAAAACACCCGGCCTATAAGGCCTATATGTCATGCTTAATATAATATTAAAACATCCGGCCTATAAGGCCTATATGTCATGCTTAATATAATTTTAAAACACCCGGCCTATAAGGCCTATATGTCATGCTTAATATAATATTAAAACACCCGGCCTATAAGGCCTATATGTCATGCTTAATATAATATTAAAACACTCGGCCTATAAGGCCTATATGTCATGCTTAATATAATATTAAAACACCCGGCCTATAAGGCATATATGGCATGCTTAATATAATATTAAAACACCGGCCTATAAGGCCTATGTCATGCTTAATATAATATTAAAACACCTGGCCTATAAGGCCTATATGTCATGCTTAATATAATATTAAAACACCCGGCCTATAAGGCCTATATGTCATGCTTAATATAATATTAAAACACCCGGCCTATAAGGCCTATATGTCATGCTTAATATAATATTAAAACACCCGGCCTATAAGGCCTATATGTCATGCTTAATATAATATTAAAACACCCGGTCTATAAGGCCTATATGTCATGCTTAATATAATATTAAAACACCCGGCCTATAAGGCCTATATGTCATGCTTAATATAATATTTTCGCATACGTATAAGGAATATTTTATGTATCGATTCCTGCTAAATTATGAGTTCAAGTCTGAATTTAGTGATATTTAACCCACAGAGAGCCTCATGCAGGTGGAAGCATGCACTACAGAGTGTCGTCTGCTCCAGTCTATGTGGGGCTCTCTATGGGTGATATTTTGATTTAAGTTTACTATACTATGCAAACATACAAGCCTCAAATAGTGTGTCTGTCATTGGCAGAATGAGGTCCCCAGAGGGTGAATTTAGAGACGCTATAAATCCCCCATCTGGGGACCTCATTCTGCTTAAGCCTCATCACTATAGGAGACGTAGACTCAGCTTAAAGTTACCAAATGGTGAATATTGTGATGTACACCCATTGGGAACCTCGATTATGCAATGTGTCATCTGCCAATTTGGGGATATAGAGAAACTAAACTAAAAAAGAAATAGAATCTATGTGAAGAAGTTTCTATAGAAATTTTATAATAAAGAAACGTTCCAGAGAAGATGAGGCCTAAGCAGAATGAGGTCCCCAGAGGGTGAATTTAGTGATGCTAGCCCATTATGAATGATACACCCCTGAAACTAAAATATGAGGCCAGGTATAGGGTATATATAGGTATATACTATCTGAGACTCGAGGCGATATATAAATAAGAAGTGTTGTCTGCTCTAGTCTATGTGGGGCTCTCTATGGGTTATAAGACAGTTAATAGGTACAGCTATGCTCTAATTAATGAACCCCCTTTAACGAGGTTGACATGTTGTTTTTGTTGAGATATCATCATGTGTTCTGTGCAAAAGTTTCATTATTTTCAATGAAAGGGGAATAACTCTATATCTTAAGATATAGAGTAAGATATAGAGTTATTCCCATTCCATTGAAAATACATTCTGTTGCATATATAAGAATATACATTGGCCTAACAATATTTACCTTGAGCTTGTAAGCTAGTGCATTTTCTTATATATGCGAGGCTCCCTATAGGAGACTCGCATATATAAGAGAATGCACTGGCACATGATATTTAATGCTGCACCAGTCAATATATAAATTTTAATGTTTAACCCATGGGGAGCCTCACACAGATGGAAGCATGCACTGTGGAGTGTCGTCTGCTCTAGTCTATGTGGGGCTCTCTATGGGTTATAAGACAGTCAATAGTAATTATCAATGGACCCCCTTTAACAAGGTTGACATGCAGTATTACCGTGGTGCAGTATCGCTGTCAAGTGGTTAACCGCGGTACTGAAACTACGAAATACCGCAGACCACCGCATGGTTGTATTTGTAAGGGTGTAATTGTGTAAGTAGTATACAGTGTAATCATGTAAGTGACTAATGGGACATCGTAATTTCAGTACCTTTTACGCAGCTCTCAAATGGTGAATTCATTAGTAATATACATTGCAGAAATATACAGGTAACGTCATATATATAACAAGAGATGGACTGTCGTCCGATGCATACCCCCTCGTGGTATACCGCCTAGTGTGAGCATATCTATAACTTATGATGGCTATACTCAGACAGATGGACCCAAATATCAGCATTTTCATATAAACAAAGATGAATAACTATAGAACAAAAAACCAAAACAAACATTTGAATGTGCCATTAAATGTCCTCATTGTGGTGAACATCCATACAAAATTTCATTGAGATCCTAACATTACTGTTCAAGTTATGAGCTGAACAGACATCGGATGGACCAAACAGCCAACATTTCCAGATAAACAAAGATGAATAACTCTAGAATGGAAAAGCGGAACAGAACAATGGAACCCTCTATTGAATGTCCTCATAGTAGTGAACATCCATACCAAATTCCATTGAGATCCCAGCAAAACTGTTGAAGTTACGACATGAACAGACACCAGACGGATCAAAAAGCCAACATTTCCAGATAAACAAAGATGTATAACTCTAGAATGGAAAATCTGAACAAAACGATGTAACACTCTATTGAATGCCCTCATAGCAGTGAATATCCATACAAAATTTCATTAAGATTCGAGCACTACTGTTCAAGTTATGACATGAACAGACACAGGACGGACAAAAAATCCAACATTTCAAGATAAACAAAGATGAATAACTCTAGAATGGAAAATCCGAACAAAACAATGGAACCCTCTATTTAATCTCCTCATAGTTGTGAACATCCATACCAAATTTCGTTGAGATCCCAGCACAGCTGTTGATGTTACGACATGAACAGACACAAGACTGACCAAAAAGCCACCATTTCCAGATGAACAAAGATGAATAACTCTAGAATGGAAAATCAGAACAAAACGATGGTACCCTCTATTTAATGTCCTCATAGTAGTGAACATCCATACCTCAATTCATTGAGATCCGAGCACTACTGTTCAAGTTATGACATGAACAGACATCAGACGGACGTATGCACGTACGCACGGACAGGTGCAAAACAGTATACCCCACTTTTTAAAAAAAGGGGGTATAATTATATATACATGTATATATGGTCGGAAACTAAAGCAGGTAGGTGACTTGATCGGCAAGTGAGCTGACTTGATCGGCATTTTAAAAATTCAAACATGAAATTATGCAATAATTAAAATTCTCTATTATTTTATATAATTATTTATATAGATTACAAACAGCATGAGGTTATTATTAACATTCATAAAAGCTTCATATTTAGTCGAATACAATGTTGAGAGGCATTCACATTCCATATATAGACGTCATACCATAAACAACCGAAAATGCTAGTGGGGCCCACTGTTTGTTACAAATTGAAACTCCACAGACACAACTGTCGCATGGGGGTTCCCCTGGGAATTCCCTCAAGTCGTGACCTCTTTAAACATTAACCCTGTGCCATAGGTCGCCTCGCATATATAAGAGAATGCATTGGCTTAACCCTTTAGCCAACAGAAGGGCCCTGTGCCAATGCATTCTCTTATATATGCGAGTCGACCATAGGTCGCCTCGCATATATAAGAGAATGCATTGGCTTAACACATTAAAAATTATAAAATTGTTAAAGAATGTAAGATAAAATGGTAAAAAGTGTTAAAAAAAGATTTTTTTTAGGCCAATGCCTTCTCTTATATATGCGAGGCGACCTATGGTCGACTCGCATATATAAGAGAATGCATTGGCACAGGGTATAACTGTAACTATCACAATGTGGTCAAGGAGCCGGTTCCAATGATATCCATATTTGTATGGTTTTATTGAGACAGACCCAAGATAATTTAGGCTGTTGAAGCTTTATTTGGCCGGTTTTGGCCGGTTTGTTGGGTAAAGGGTTAACACATTAAAAATTATAAAATTGTTAAAGAATGTAAGAAAAAATGGTAAAAAATAAAAAAAAATTATTTTTTTTAGGCCAATGCATTCTCTTATATATGCGAGGCGACCTATGGTCGACTCGCATATATAAGAGAATGCATTGGCACAGGGCATAACTGTAACTATCACAATGTGGTCAAGGAGCCGGTTCCAATGATATCCATATTTGTATGGTTCTATTGAGACAGACCGAAGATATTTTAGGCTGTTGAAGCATTATTTGGCCGGTTTTGGCCGGTTTGTTGGGTAAAGGGTTAACCTATCGATCATATTGCAATTGAAAATGAGACAAACTAAGTCAGTTGTACCAGCAGCTGTATATGGCAGGGTTACTTTCGTAACTTTAAATTATGTTTACATTTGATGTAACGTTTCGAATTTAAAGAAAAATGATATTAGAAAGCACAATGTCATTTGATATTGAATATATTCATGTACACAGGTTGGGGTTTGTATAATGCTCATTTCCGAGCTTTAAAAAACATCATTCTGATGTGACATCATCCAGTAGAAATTACAAGTTCCAAACACGTGCAGTTAACTATGTCACAACAATAGATACACCTAACTATCTTAGTAAAGCGCAGGTCAATATAACTTGTTGTAAGTAGATTGTTTAGTATAAAAATCAGGTCCAGCAATGACCTAATAATCGACAGAACACCCATATGGTGCCCCTCACAGACGACAGTCAGTAATAGATCATTCTATCTGTGTGGGGCTCTCTATGGGGGTTAGCCATATATAGTAGAGATTCATAGGATGATATACAGTAATGCCCTAAGTAATCGACTCCATAACCACAGCAGAAATATGGGTAACTTTTCAGGATTTAGTTGGAAATATGGCTTGTTGCCATTAATTGGAAAGCTCTCGCCTGTACATCAAAGGGATTATATGACAGTTGTTGAATGGGGGGGGGGTCTAACATGCACATGCTCATGCAGTGAGTCAGGTTAAGGACACACACTGTTTACAGTACATCGTGACCTACTATCATTCTTATATACATGTATGTCGAGTTCTCAAATACTAATAAATATTTTCTGATAAATATTCTTTAAACATGTGGGACAGAGAATAATATAAAGACACACTGTGAGGTGGTGTGTTTAGTTCTTTATACCGGATTTTATTATCGCATTGGAGTTGCATGTAGTTTGTGCCGCCATATTTGAAAATGAATTTGAAGATTCTCCGTCTCTCTGTGGTCACGTTTATTCTGCAAAATTCCGCTGAAAACTCACTATCCAAATATTCTAGTTAGTTTATTTACGAGCAGACTTGGAAGTATATGTGAATATAGATCCGAACATATTATCACCTATTTGCAATTGCCGTTTTCCGATAAGTGGCAACTTCAAAGGAATTATGCGGGGACGTCAACCATAGCGATTGAAGACATTAGTACTCTAAAAAAAATTTAGTTTTATGCAAGGAATGAATGTAAAAGTCAGTTTCTTAATATATTAATGCAAATTATAGGCAACTTGAACAAGAAAGATAGAAAATCGCTATTATATCATACACAGCATTTAGTCTTCAAAAGCAACAGTGAAAATAATTCTTATCGGCAGATTTTTCGATCGCAGTTGACACGGTAAATAACCGCAGTGTGAGGCGGTCGCAGAAAATACTACTGAGATGTACGACGGTAACAGACTAGATTACCGCGGTGGACTTCCATCACGACTGCGGCCAGATACCGCGCGTTACCACAGGTACACCGCGAATTGACGCAGTGCAACCGCTTGACCGAAGTCTAGTGGTGGTATGACCGTGGTCATTACTGGCCCATAACCTCGTTAAAGGGGTCGATTAATTAGAGCATAGCAGTAAATACTATCTGAGACTCGAGGAAGTAGATATATTAATGTTAATAATATAGTGTGTCTGACATTTGCAGAATGAGGTCCCCAGGGGGTGAATTTAGTATCGCTATCCCACACAGTGGGATAGCATCACCAGATTCATCCTCTGGGGACCTCATTGTGCTCAGTAGAGCCCGAAGCCGCCATCGTACGCCGCCGCCGCCAGCCATATTGGCCACAAGCCGCCGCCAGCCATATTATTTCTAACGCCAGCCACATTTAAAAATCTCCGCCGCCGGAATTGTAAAATGGCTGAGCCATGTGCATGGGCTTATATGTCAAGCACAACTGTACTGTGAATCGCAAAGAACTAAACCGCATTGCCTAATATTGGCATACTCGCATGGTTGTTATATTATCAGAACACCTGGCCCCTTAATGTGGAATAGACTATCCCAATGCATGCTTTCATATAACTGAATGGGCGCATCCATTCGGTATTGAAAGGGTTAAAATATAAATTGTTTATATCGACAACACCCAGTCTCAGACATCATTGGCATTTGTCAATATATACACATAAGAATAGAAAATAGTTTGAAATAGTATATATCATTACTATCCGGTTCATCATTCAATGATGCATGCATATATCGCAAGATGGCAGTGATGATAGCAGTCTGAAGTCGACAGAAGTCCCAATGTAACTACTTATACCAATTAGATGGGAAACTACATAGTATATCCATGCCAGTCCTTCGTGAATTTCGCCGTAATGGAAAAACCCAACATCAAAAGATTACGTGTGGTCTGGAATTCTACGGGTTCACCACAAGTTTACGCTATCTTAACCGATAACAGTGGATTAGGAACATTTCGGAAACGGAAATACGCTGAATGATAACATCTCAGCCGGCTGAGCCGCCATATTTCGTCAGCCACGAACGTCGTGACTGAGCCGGCTTAGCTAGCTAACCAGCCACGAAAATCGGTTGAGCCAGCTATTTGTCGTGGCTTCGGGGTCTAGTGCTCAGGGACATCTTCTGGCAAGTATCTATGGTCTCAAATTAACAATGATTTCAGTTAGAATTTTCCTCTAAACACTTCCCTGAATAAATAGGGTTCCTTATGCCCTTTTATTGTCCCCCGAAATTTTCGGAGGACTATTGTAATCAGCCGCGTCCGTCCGTCCATCTGGAGTTATAACTCCAGTAATGATTATCCGATTTGATTTAAACTTGCTATGTACATGTAGGTGTCTCAACCAAGAACACAGGTGCTCTGCAATTCTGGGTTTGATCCGATGTTCTTTTATGGAGTTATTTCCCTTTTTTCAACTTTTTTTACTTAGAAAATTTCTCACTTGTTCAGTTTCCGGATGATATCTCAAGTTTGGATCCTTTAATTGCAAATACCATTTTTATGTGGATCAGTCATATCAAGATACAGGTTGAGTTCGAATTTGACTTTTTCGACTTAAGTTTGGACTGTTCAATTGAAAATTCCTTTTTTTTCGTGATTCAATGATATCAAAATACAGGTCAAGTTCGAATTTGAGTTTGAGCCGATGATTTTTCTCAGAGTTATGGGCCTTTCGACCTTTTTTTATTATAATTTTCTGTATGAGGGTACCTTCATGGTGTAATCAACTCCTCCAACAGTTTTGATCGTAGATATTTGAAACTTCAGAGTACTGTTACCCACATATTGGAGATGTGCAACATGTACATGTATATAGATGACGGAAAATTATTTCTTTACGGAATTATTAACCCTTTCGACTTAGAACATTTCAACATTTTATTTTAAATTTCTTTAACAAAGCGGCGTCGACTTGCCACGTTTTCGGGGGACACTGTGGTTGGCTGACCTTTTATTTATCTGTCGTCTGCTTTTATCACCTTTACATCCCTCCAAATCAGAAATAGACCATTCCAATGTATAATTTTATAACTGAATGGGAGAATTCATTTAGTATAAAAGGGATTAAACTACTCACTTGCTGCCCCCTGGTGGTTAAACTACTCACTTGCTGCCCCCTGGTGGTTTGGGTACTACTCACTTGCTGCCCCCTGGTGGTTAAACTACTCACTTGCTGCCCCCTGGTGGTTTGGGTGCTAATTTCCCGCTGGCCTCCATCTCTATCTGGGACGGCTGTCTCCCGGACAGGAGATCTTTATGTCTCTGTGTTTCTCGGTAAAAGGTGTCGAGTCCACTCTCCGTGGTGTCATGGTAACGACGACCCAAACCCAATTCTGTCGTATTTATCCTTGGAATGTAACCCTGGTAACCGGGTATCGGTGGTTCCAATGACGTCCTCTTGTCTTCTGAATAAATTGAGAGGCAAAAATGATATCAGTTTTATTCACTGAATTGGGCTATCAATGGGGAATTAATATCAGTTTTATTTTGGGCTCACAATGGGGAATTAACTTATCAACATAAGTTTAACCCTTTCATAACTGGAGCTTCCTGAAATTTGCGAAAACCCTGTGCCAATGTTGAATGCATTCTCGCATATATGCGAGTCTACCATAGGGAGTCTGGCATATATAAGTGAATATATTGGCCTAAATTATTTATCATGATCTTGAATCTCTTATAATATGCGAAGCTCCCTATGGGAGGGTTTCATATATAAGAGAATGCACTGGCACAGGATCTATAATGCTGCACCAGCACAGCTCCGATCACAATTGGCAAGGGAGGGCTTGTAAATAAATAAACACTTCTAAACAATATAATATTGTATTGAGGCTTTTGTAAAGCTAAAGTGGGTGAAAGACGAGTTACACAAGGTTAAAATACCATTGTCATAAACCAAATAACATCCAAATACATGGAAAAATATGAAGGTTCAAATACCATTGTCAACTCAAAATACATTCAAAATTTAATATCAAGGTTCAAATACCATTGTCAACTCAAAATACATTCAAAATTTAATATCAAGGTTCAAATACCATTGTCAACTCAAAATACATTCAAAATTTAATATGAAGGTTCAAATACCATTGTCAACTCAAAATACATTAAAAATTTAATATCAAGGTTCAAATACCATCGTCAACTCAAAATACATTCAAAATTTAATATCAAGGTTCAAATACCATTGTCAACTCAAAATACATTCAAAATTTAATATGAAGGTTCAAATACCATCGTCAACTCAAAATACATTCAAAATTTAATATGAAGGTTCAAATACCATTGTCAACTCAAAATACATTCAAAATTTAATATCAAGGTTCAAATACCATTGTCAACTCAAAATACATTCAAAATTTAATATCAAGGTTCAAATACCATTGTCAACTCAAAATACATTCAAAATTTAATATCAAGGTTCAAATACCATCGTCAACTCAAAATACATTCAAAATTTAATATGAAGGTTCAAATACCATTGTCAACTCAAAATACATTCAAAATTTAATATGAAGGTTCAAATACCATCGTCAACTCAAAATACATTCAAAATTTAATATGAAGGTTCAAATACCATTGTCAACTCAAAATACATTCAAAATTTAATATGAAGGTTCAAATACCATTGTCAACTCAAAATACATTCAAAATTTAATATGAAGGTTCAAATACCATTGTCAACTCAAAATACATTCAAAATTTAATATCAAGGTTCAAATACCATCGTCAACTCAAAATACATTAAAAATTTAATATCAAGGTTCAAATACCATTGTCAACTCAAAATACATTCAAAATTTAAATTATTAAAATCCGCAGTGCAGAAAAGGGGAAGTAATATTCTGTCAGAAGAAACAAATGAATAAACAAATACACATCAATCCAAAAGGGATAACCCTTTACCCAACAAACCGGCCAAAACCGATAATAATATTACATGGATAGACAAATACACATCAATCCAAAAGGGATAACCCTTTACCCAACAAACCGGCCAAAACCGATAATAATATTACATGGATAGACAAATACACATCAATCCAAAAGGGATAACCCTTTACCCAACAAACCGGCCAAAACCGATAATAATATTACATGGATAGACAAATACACATCAATCCAAAAGGGATAACCCTTTACCCAACAAACCGGCCAAAACCGATAATAATATTACATGGATAGACAAATACACATCAATCCAAAAGGGATAACCCTTTACCCAACAAACCGGCCAAAACCGATAATAATATTACATGGATAGACAAATACACATCAATCCAAAAGGGATAACCCTTTACCCAACAAACCGGCCAAAACCGATAATAATATTACATGGATAGACAAATACACATCAATCCAAAAGGGATAACCCTTTACCCAACAAACCGGCCAAAACCGATAATAATATTACATGGATAGACAAATACACATCAATCCAAAAGGGATAACCCTTTACCCAACAAACCGGCCAAAACCGATAATAATATTACATGGATAGACAAATACACATCAATCCAAAAGGGATAACCCTTTACCCAACAAACCGGCCAAAACCGATAATAATATTACATGGATAGACAAATACACATCAATCCAAAAGGGATAACCCTTTACCCAACAAACCGGCCAAAACCGATAATAATATTACATGGATAGACAAATACACATCAATCCAAAAGGGATAACCCTTTACCCAACAAACCGGCCAAAACCGATAATAATATTACATGGATAGACAAATACACATCAATCCAAAAGGGATAACCCTTTACCCAACAAACCGGCCAAAACCGATAATAATATTACATGGATAGACAAATACACATCAATCCAAAAGGGATAACCCTTTACCCAACAAACCGGCCAAAACCGATAATAATATTACATGGATAGACAAATACACATCAATCCAAAAGGGATAACCCTTTACCCAACAAACCGGCCAAAACCGATAATAATATTACATGGATAGACAAATACACATCAATCCAAAAGGGATAACCCTTTACCCAACAAACCGGCCAAAACCGATAATAATATTACATGGATAGACAAATACACATCAATCCAAAAGGGATAACCCTTTACCCAACAAACCGGCCAAAACCGATAATAATATTACATGGATAGACAAATACACATCAATCCAAAAGGGATAACCCTTTACCCAACAAACCGGTTAAAACCGATAATAATATTACATGTATAGACAAATACACATCAATCCAAAAGGGATAACCCTTTACCCAACAAACCGGCCAAAACCGATAATAATATTACATGTATATAGTTATAACCCTAACCCTAAGAAACAAATGAATAGACAAATACACATCAATCCAAAACAAACCGGCCAAAACCGGCCAAATAAAGCTTCAACAGCCTAAAATATCTTCGGTCTGTCTCAATAGAACCATACAAATATGGATATCATTGGAACCGGCTCCTTGACCACATTGTGATAGTTACAGTTATGCCCTGTGCCAATGCATTCTCTTATATATGCGAGTCGACCATAGGTCGCCTCGCATATATAAGAGAATGCATTGGCCTAAAAAAAATAATTCTTACATTCTTTAACAATTTTATAATTTTATAATGTGTTAAGCCAATGCATTCTCTTATATATGCGAGGCGACCTATGGTCGACTCGCATATATAAGAGAATGCATTGGCACAGGGCCCTTCTGTTGGGTAAAGGGTTAACCCACAGGGAGCCTCACACAGATGGAAGCATGCCCAGAGAATGAGGGGTCTCTAAAGGTTAAACCAGAATCATGGGCTTGATAGGAGGTGTGTCACGTTACATGTTCATCTTATGGTAGATATTTACAGAAAGTTTACTGTTTAACCCAGAGTGAGCCTCACACAGATAGAAGCATACACTACAGAGTGTCGTCTGCTCCAGTCTATGTGGGGCTCTCTATGGGTTAACCCTTTACCCAACAAACCGGCCAAAACCGGCCAAATAAAGCTTCAACAGCCTAAAATATCTTCGGTCTGTCTCAATAGAACCATACAAATATGGATATCATTGGAACCGGCTCCTTGACCACATTGTGATAGTTACAGTTATACCCTGTGCCAATGCATTCTCTTATATATGCGAGTCGACCATAGGTCGCCTCGCATATATAAGAGAATGCATTGGCCTAAAAAAAAATCTTTTTTTAACACTTTTTACCATTTTTTCTTACATTCTTTAACAATTTTATAATTTTTAATGTGTTAAGCCAATGCATTCTCTTATATATGCGAGGCGACCTATGGTCGACTCGCATATATAAGAGAATGCATTGGCACAGGGTAAAAAAAAACGTTCTGTTGGGTAAAGGGTTTAAACCAGACTTACCTAGGAGCATGGGCTGTATAGGATGTGTGTCACGATACATGTTCATCTTGTCTCGGACAAAGGGGTCGGTGTACACTGCTTTCAGCCTCGGGTAGTTGCCGGACTGTCGTCGGAGGTCGCATATTTTAGTGTCATGCATCGACGTGTTGTTATTGAATTCATCAATACATACGTCACAATCTTCTTTGTATGTGTTACCAAATTTAAACGACATTCGAGGTACATACCCTACAAAATAAAAATTACAAAATAAAAAAAAATTCAAGGAACATACCCTACAAAATAAATATTTAAGAAATAAATAAATTGCGAATCAGTGTGAATAGTAAAATTTGACCACAAAGAATATTTGATTGTCTGGCAATGCGAAACAGAGTCTTACAATCTGTTTCTGTGATCTGTCTGTATCTGTATCTGTAGTTGTTACATCCTAGTGACCAAGGCTGGCTTTTACAGGACGGGATCGAGTAGATCCATAATTTTTCCAGGAAGTTTTTTTTGACGAACCCGTGACTTCTTCGCCACGGTAGGGATCTTTAACGTGCGCACATTGTTGCACATGGGACAGCCATTAGCGTCGGCTCCCGATCCGACAGTGTGCCAAGTGTAGTGTCATCCCTGGTCATGACATTACGAGAGGAGCAGATGTACGAAGTTAGTCCAGTACGCATTTTTTCAAATTTTGTCTGAGACTCTTTGGCTTCTGGAATCTTTCTCAGATCACTGATCGTGGCATCGATGATTGATTTGTGATGGGAATATACTGGGAATGCAGATGGCGACAAAACCACTACATAATAGCCCAGTTTTAAAGACATATTATGTACTTGTTCGGGTGCGTGAAACTGATAAGATAGTATTCAGGTGCTACATGTATGCCGACTTCAGGAATGTAATATCGCCGAAAATCTGAAGCAAATCAACCATACCACTCCATAGGTAACATACCACTCCATAGGTAACATACCACTCCATAGGTAACATACCACTCCATAGGTAACATACCACTCCATAGGTATTATTTCTTTTGTAAAATCAACCCGCTACATAATAGCCCAGTTTTAAAGACATATTATGTACTTGTTCGGGTGCGTGAAACTGATAAGTTAGTATTCAGGCGCTATCAGAATGTAACATTCTACTAACATCGCCGTTAATTTGAAGCAAATCGACCGTACCAATCCAGAGAAAACATCGTCAGAACTATATATGCTCAATTGTAAATATTTACTACTCGATTCGGGATACATCTATTGGCAATAAACTAACGAAAACGATTTCGCCATCGAGTGTCACTGCATTTAATTCATATATAAGAATGACGGTGTGTGTTGTATATTTGGATATACTATTTGTAAAAAATACTCCAAAATTCTCCATTTCTATTTGATAACCAAGCCTTGAAATAGTGTGTCTGTCATTTGCAGAATGAGGTCCCCAGAGGGTGAATTTAGTGATGCTACCCCGCATAGCGGGCTAGCATCACCAAATTCACCCTCTGGGGACCTCATTCTGCTTACAACTCAGCAGATTGTGGTTCCCAGAGGGTGAATTTGGTGATGCTAGCCCGCTATGCGTGGTAGCATCACTAAATTCACCCTCTGGGGACCTCATTCTGCAAATGACAGACACCCTATTTCAAGGCTTGTTGACAATACCGGACTGTTCCACATCACTTTAATATGCTTGCTATGATTTTCCATAAAACAATCTTCTCTTCAAACAGTAACGTCAAACATGACATCACTATTGAACAGCGACTCAGGGAAAAACATGGGCACATGTACAGTAACGCTCTAAATAATCGACCCCTTAACCATATCAGAATTATGGGTACCCGAGAGCTTTCCGATGAATGGCAACAAGCCATATTTCCGACTAAATCCTGAAAAGTTACCCATAATTCTGTTGTGGTTAAGGAGTCGATTACTTAGGGCATTACTGTATATCATCCTATGAATCTCTACTATATATGGCTAACCCCCATAGAGAGCCCCACACAGATAGAATGATCTATTACTGACTGTCGTCTGCTCGTGTCTGTGAGGGGCACCATATGGGTGTTCTGTATTTCCCACTGGGAATGGGGCCCCATTTCATTGTCTAAACTATCCCTGGCAGCTAAACGGTATATATACCGGTATGTATTTATTATAATGTTAAGTCATCTTGAGATAATGAGGCCCCAACAGTAATTAAATCAAGAATGATCAGACTTAACCCTTTACCCAACAGAAGGGCCCTGTGCCAATGCATTCTCTTATATATGCGAGTCGACCATAGGTCGCCTCGCATATATAAGAGAATGCATTGGCTTAACACTGTAACTATCACAATGTGGTCAAGGAGCCGGTTCCAATGATATCCATATTTGTATGGTTCTATTGAGACAGACCGAAGATATTTTAGGCTGTTGAAGCTTTATTTGGCCGGTTTTGGCCGGTTTGTTGGGTAAAGGGTTAAAAGTAAATGTACAGTACTTATAACATTAAATGTACAGTACTTATACAGGGTTTCCGCTATACCGGCAGGGGGTCCCCTTGACGGCCCCGTTCCCCTCGCCAAGTTTTCCCCTCCTGCCATACCCCAGGACATACTGCATGTCTATAAAGGTATAAAGATGTTTAAAACTTCTGAATTTTGTTGGAACAGTACTGAGGAATTTTAAAAGGTGAATTTATTTTATATCTTGTGAGTGTACACACTAACGCGTTGTTATACAGAAAATTGAAACAGGAAGTGATCGGAACTGACATTGCTAGAAGCTATGCCTTTGAGGCTGGTTAGTTACGTTGCGGTTAGTACTGGTTATGTTATGCAAAAGAGCAGTAATTTAATCGTACCTGTCATGTTTTATACCGCAAAATATACTGTTCACTTTGTAATAGAGCGAGAGAGAAATGTGGGAGTAGCCGCACCAGGCATCAAGGCATCTTACCACTGCCCACAAAGAATACTCATAGGCCAGATATGTAATCAGCCTTCTATATTTACACTGCAGCTGCTAAAATATATTCCGATTACGTTATGCATCCGAAATATCTGCTGGGTCTTCCACAGTGAGTATTCTAACATTAACGAGCACGTTTAACTCGGGATCCAAATTACTGGTGTTCTATACTTCGTAAATTAATTTATATCTAATAAATTTACTAGTTTTAAAGTTACAGGTACATGTATAAGGTTTGATAGCTTGGCACTTGGGCAGAAATGGAACAAAACAATCTGCCATTTCTACTCTCACATGATTCTTTTTGGCCGATATAAAGAAAGTAGTTCAACCAGTGCTAAAACAGGCGACTTTTACCCAGATTTTTCCCCTTGACGGCTACCGGCCCCCATTCCCCTACCCCCTAGCGGAAACCCTGACTTATAATAACATTAAATGTACCGTACTTATAATAACATTACATGTACCGTACTTATAATAACATTACATGTACCGTACTTATAATAACATTACATGTACCGTACTTATAATAACATTACATGTAAGTCATTTTGAGATAATAAGCTCCACAAAATTCATTCTATTCATTAAATCATGCAGACTACTGATAACTAATGTTAAGTCATTTGGAGACAATAAACATCATTCTGGTACATTCTATTCATTAAGTCGTGCATACAGGTCATGCGGACTACTGATAACTAATGTTAAGTCATTTGGAGATAATTAACTACATCATTCTATGAGTTAAATCATGCATGGTGGTTAGAATAATACATGTACAAGGTATAACAGTAAGTTCTCTGGTGATCAAGTCTGAGTTTAGTGTGCCTGTCATTTGCAGAATGAGGTCCCCAGAGGGTGAATTTAGTGACACTATCCCACATAGCGGGCTAGCATCAGTAAATTCACCCTCTGGGGACCTCATTCTGCTTCGTCCTCATTTTCTTTGGAAGTTTCTTTCTTATCAAATTTCTATAGAAACTTCTTCACAAACATGTAGATTCTATTTCTTTTTTAGTTTAGTTTCTCTATGCTGTATCCCCAAATTAGCAGACGACACATTGTATAAACAAAGTTCGCAATGGGTGTACATCCCAACATTCACTACTTGGGAACTTCAATATGAGGCCATGCATAATGAGGTCCACAGAGAGTGAATTTGGTGATGCTAGCCCACTTTGCAGGATAACGTCTCTAAATTCACCCTCTCGGGACCTCATTCTGCAAATGACAGGCACACTAAACTCAGATTCTCTCGAGAATATAAGCTCAATACATTCCTTCTATTTTTTATGGCAAGTATTGATTCCGGCAGTTTTCACTGTTACCACAACAAAGCCTTAGGTATGGTGTTTTATCTATTAATGGTGAAATCAATCATGCTGCTTTCTTAACCATATTTATCATGGTAGACATTTAACAATGAAGAGTCTAGGTGTTGTATAGTCTAATAGATGTGTGGACTCTAGTGGGTGTTCAGATCGGTAAATAGTTGCCGGACGGTAAATAGCTGCAAGCTGGCATTAACCCTTTCAGTGCCAGGGGCCGATCTCATCGGCCCTAATTTATGGTCTGTAAAATCGCCCTAAAAAAATTTAAAAAAATAAAAACATTTTGTTTGGGGTGAATTTGTTTGGGTATCCTTAAGCATGCTATGGCGAATTTAAAAACTGGATAAAACCTTAGGGGCATGTTATAACTCAAAACTATCACCAAGTCTTCATAGTAATAAGTTTGATGCCCATGAAAAACGTAAGATTCCCTGGCACTAAACCTACAAAATAAGTCTGTTAAAGAATATAAGAAAAAAATATTAAAATTGTAAAAAATTCTAAAAAATAATAACAAACTAGAGGTGTGACTGTCCCAATGGGACTACGGATACCCCCCTGTTTTTAAAATACTAAGATGTTTCACATGTCAGTAAACATTTAGTTAAAATAATAAAATAACAGTTCCCATTGCAGGTGTACAACCATAACCCTAATCTTAAACCTATTGACCGAAAAATGTAGGAATAAAAGCTTGGACAAAATTATGTATGTTGGGCTATTTTGTTTACAAAATGTGTAATTACTAAACCGGAACAAATACTCCAGACTATATATATTTTACTCTAGCTATACCGGTATGTTTTGGTTTGACAAAACTATAGTGACCTTTGAACTTCCCATAATTCTCTTCGATAGTGATCTTTGAACTTCCCATAATTCTCTTCGATAGCCCATAATACTAACGTCTGGTATAAAAGCTTTTCGCGCCCATTTGTATTTACTCGAATTCGAATCTCTCGACATACCACTTCGATCATTTTTACTCGACAAATTCTTCGACATATTACTCAGAATAATTAAAGTATGTGTGAAGAACGGAACAAACGTTCAGATCCAATCGACTATAAGAAGCTCAGCGAGACGGGAGAAAGCGTGAAGAAGAAGAAAACTTATCCCAGCAGAGGGCTATCTCAGCCCAATGGAGTTGGACATGAAATCGAAGATGTACATTCCCCGCTGGATAACGAAAGTACCGGTAGCGACGACGATTATGACGAAGAGGAGTTGGAGATGATCTTGGAAATAAAGCAAAACAATGAAAAAACGAAAGAGGTTCTTGAGGAGAAAAGAAACGGCAGGGAAGTTAGACTACAACAGGAGCTGATGAAATCTAGGAAAGAGCTCACAGAAGCAGAAAAAGCACCGAGTCTGAGAACAGGTAAAAAGAGTAATATTATTGATTTAGATCAGTTAAGAAAAGACGAAGTGATCAGAAAGAAAGTTGCATCGAAATTAAAAAATCTCAATTTGGGCCTCGATTTCGAAGACTTTAATTATGAAGGGGACAGTGAAAGTGAGTTAGAATCTGACAATTGCGAAGTTCGAAGACTTGGAACCAAAAAATCAAAGAATGGTTCTGGACTATCTGGTTTGGAGGCTAAGTCCTCATCAACCATATTATACCCTCAGCTATGTCCCCAGTCAGTACTGCAGCTCGAATATGTCAACAAAGAAATCAAGTTTCAGGAATTGACATTCAATCAGTTGGTAGCTGGAGAGCTGGAGATCATTCTACGTTTAGAAAATAGCAAGGAGAAGAGAGGGCGGTTGATGTTCTTGCGTAAACTTGCTTACTATTATGACATTTATGAATGGCGATCACTGTTAGATTTTTACGCTGCATTCATTCGCAAGATAGAGTATGGCCAGGCCAAATGGGGAGATGATACCTCATTATTAGAAACTCCATTGCTGGTAGGCCATACTAGATCGAGGTTAATGAATGCAAGAGGTGTCACAAAAGGGGGCAGTTCATTCGGAAACTCTGGTAAAAACCTCAACAACCCTCCAAATCTGGGTAATGCTAACACTAGTAACAGGGAGTGGTTTTGTCCAGAATTTCAACGACTGAAGTGCCCAAAGAAGTCGCCTCATTTGAGAGTTGTGCAAGGTCAAATGAGGCACGTTCAGCACATTTGTGCCACATGTCTAGATAAAGATAAAACATGTGTTCCTCATCCAGAATCAAGCACGGCTTGTCCTCACCAAGTAAATCCTAATTCATGACTCGTCAAAGTGTCTCAGAATGAATTAGTTAAAACAATTAAAACTTGGGAAGTCAACGATCTTGATTCTGGAAGGAACACTGCCGTTTCTATTGATAACATTGAAAGTAGAGTATCATCTGATATAAACAGTCATATTGTTGCTCATGGTGAAATGAAACAAGTACTAGTAACTTGGGAGAAATTGGTTATTGACCAAAACCAGCAAGTTCGACTTTCTGGATTACCTAATTATCTAGGATGTAAAATTCCAGTTTATTCTAAACTGAATTTGAAATTTTTTAAAGAGATGTTAGTAGAATATGACAACAAAAACCTTTGCCAATTTCTAGAATATGGTTTTCCCATAGGTGTTTCTTCTCATGAAGAGAAATCCACTAACGTCAGTTGTACTAATCATGGAGGAGCTAGAGAGTTTCCTGCTGATATAGGGAAATACATTGAAACTGAAATGTCTTACAAATCAGTGTTAGGTCCATTCCAAAATATTCCTTTTGATTACGCCTGTTTGTCTCCATTAAATTCAGTGCCAAAGAGAAATAGCACAGACCGCCGTGTTATTTTAGATCTTAGTTTCCCCGAAGGCAATAGTGTTAATGATCTGATTCCAAAAAACACTTATTTGGGAGAAAATTATAAACTGACTTATCCATCTGTAGACTCTTTGGTACATATTGTAAAACAATGTGGCAGAGGTTCCTTCTTATTCATCAGGGATCTTAAACGTTGTTATAGACAAATTCCCATAGATGTGGGTGATATTAATATGTTAGGATATAAATGGCAAGGGCAAATTTATTTTGACAGAGTTCTTCCAATGGGACTCAGAAGTAGCGCCTTAGCTTGTCAGTCTTTAACTGACTCTCTTACTTATATGATGAATAAGGCTGGATTCAATTTAATTAATTATTTGGATGATCTAGCCGGGTGCCAGTCTGGACAGAAGGAATCGCAAGATGCATATGTATATTTGAAGCAATTATTGGACAATTGTGGTCTAGAAGAAGCACCAAATAAAACTTGCCCCCCTTTTCTTACTTAAATAGAATTAATATTTAACGCGTTTAGCGTACAATTATGGTTATTTCTTGAGATCTTGATTCTTTTATGATTACTAAATTTTGCATAAATTATATATTTTATTTATGTGCCGGCAGATGTCGCAGAAATCATCATTATTTCATGTGTAAAAGGTAGAGTGCAAGCATGAGTAGGGGAGAAAGGTGAGAGATAGGTTCATTATTGTTCACATGTTTAATTTATGGGAGATCAGATCTCAATAAATAATATTATGGCAATTTCGCCTTTTGTCATAATTTCCATATTTGGTGGTTCCAGTTTAATAATGGTGAAGGGAATAAGTAATTGCGAACAAATTTCTAAGTCGAAAAAGGGGAATAACTCCACACAAAAAATGTCAGACAGGCGTCATAATCGCAGGTGCACAGGTTCCCATGGTACTAAATATCAGTGCCAAGATTAAAAAACATTGACCGAAAAATGTAGGAATAAAAGCTCGGACAAAATTATGCATGTTGCAAAAAAAGTTTCTAAGTCAAAAAAGGGGGATAACTCCACCAAAAAATGTCGGACAGACATCATAATCGTAGGTGCACAAGTTCCCATGGTACTAAATATCTGTGCCATGTTTTTTTTTAAATTGACCGAAAAATGTAGGAATAAAAGCTCGGACAAAAGTATACATGTTGTGAAAAATTTCAGTCGAAAAAGGGGGGATAACTAAAAAAATAAAAGTCCGACACACGTCATAATCGCAGGTGCACAGGTTCCCATGGTGGTTGATGTCTGTGCTAAGTTTCACGGAAATTGATCAAAAAACAACTGAGAAAAACTCTGGACAAATTTGTGTCCACGGACGGACGACAGACAAGCTGACTCCAGTATACCCCCCCTAACTTCGTTGCGGGGGAAATAATGATGAAAAATTGTTAGGCTAATGCATTCTCTTATATATGCGAGGCGACCTATGGTCGACTCGCATATATAAGAGAATGCATTGGCACAGGGTATATGGGTTGATACAAAAATCGGACTTGGCACTGAAAGGGTTAAGCTGTTTTCAGTGGGTATATCTGAAAATTCTTGGTAAAAACGGTATTTCTTTGATCTTGGAAGAATTATTTTTATGCTTAGGCCAAAGAAAATTAAATGTTTGGTTTGGGTTACAAGACGAAAAAAAATAGGGTCAGTAGGTAGACCAGGGTAGACTTGAAATTATATTTTTTTAATAAATTTTTTTTTATTTTAACATATCTTTGTGTGACCCACATTATGTGAGTAAAGGGGGATGCCCAATAGCAGAAGAGTCCACGAAGCTATGTACGTATATGTGTATGTGTGTGTATATGTGTGTATATATGTGTGTATATATATGTATGTGCATGTATGTGTATATGCATATGCATGTATGTGTAGATATATATATGTATATTAGGCCAAAAAAAAAAAAGGTTTTGGTTCTCAGGCCCCGCCGCATTGAATAAAAAGGGCCGCATTAGGCCTTTTTATTGCAATGCCTGATGTTATGACAAAAAAACTTACGAGTAAAAAAAATTTGAAAAAAAAAAAAAAAAAAAAAATTTTTTTTAATTTTATCAACATGTCCATAGCAGATATGTGTTGAATATTAGTGTGCATTGAGCTCTAACATGTAATGTGTTAATAAGTGACTTGCAGGCTGACAACATGAAGTAGATGACTACAATTAAGAAAATGATTAGCTGATCCTCATGCTCTTCTTACAATTAGTCATTGTGAACAACTTACACTAATTGTAACTTTATACAATCGAAAGGCACGGGACTAAATTCAGGATCACATATTTGAATGGGGAGGTATCAGTTTTTAGACAACAATAACAGTAGTTAATGTCAGGGGCATTATATATTGTTAGGTAATCCCAGTCATACACTTGTAGTACAATGTCATTTTTATACAAGACTAAATGAGTTTATATGCATAACAGTTCCCTCTACCTTTCTGGTTATTACTAGACAGAGGAAGGTATCTTTGTCCATGCTTACTATGCGCAGAAAAAAATAAAAAATAAAAATAAAACCCTCCCTCCCTCATTGATTTGAAACAAAAATTGCCCGAGAACCAAAACACTTTTTTTTTTTGGCCTTAATGTAATTAAATTAATTCTTATTATGAAACATAAATCATCACATAAAATTTGTATGTGTTCTTTGGGTTTCTGCTATCTTTTCTGTTCCTATTCTTTATGACTATATATCAGAAACTGCCGTTACAGCAGGGTGCTCTGCCTATCATTAGCGTATGTCAGCTTCAGGTGGGCAAGACATGGTACCTCTATTCATGGACTATTCTGCTATTGGGCATCCCCCCTTTACTCACATAATGTGGGTCACACAAAGAGACAAGACGAAAAAAAATAGGGCCAGTAGGTAGGCTTGAAATTTTATTTTTTTAATTATTTATTTTTTTATTTTAACATATTCTTATTACTTTTGATGTGCGTATCTTATTTGACATAAAACTACTTTTTATTATTTTTGTATATATTTTAATATTACACGGTACTTTTACTAAGAAATAAACTTATTCTGGGGTGCTGAAATGTGTTTTATGAAATTTTTGGAGAAATAATTCAAAAGATTTTCTTGAAAACCATGAAAAAAACTTTAGGTCGGGGGTTTAAATTAGGGTCGGTAGGGAAACCCAAACCACAAATATTTTTTTTTTTTGCCTTAACCCTTTCAGTGCCAAGTCCGATTTTTGTATCAACCCATATTTCCTTGATCATTTTTCAAATTTATCGATTATAATAATGTGATACATTGATGGAAAGAGCTCTGAGAAATATGGCTTGTTGTCATTCATTGGAAAGGTCTCAGTGTCAGGACTGGATGTATATGCAGTTGTTTCGTCAGCAAAAGACAGCTTTGACACGATTTTTGAAAAAATATAAATTAAATTGGCATGGTCATAATAGTCTAACAGAATTTTGTACAATGCATATACAATGTACAGTACATGTAGCCTATCATGTGCGACATATCATGTCAGTCATGTCAGGGAGACCAAGAGACAGATTGGCGACAGATGTTTTGAGCATTTACGGGAGATTTTATAGACGATGTTTCAGTACAGGTTATAAATAAATTTTCCAAAAAGTACGCAACCCAGACATTTTACATGTATGTTACTAGGACAAACGTCACCACATTGACTACTTTCACATCGGTAACATCTATAACCCTTTACCCAACAGAAGGGCCCTGTGCCAATGCATTCTCTTATATATGCGAGTCGACCATAGGTCGCCTCGCATATATAAGAGAATGCATTGGCTTAACACATTAAAAATTATAAAATTGTTAAAGAATGTAAGAAAAAATGGTAAAAAAAGATTTTTTTTAGGCCAATGCATTCTCTTATATATGCAAGGCGACCTATGGTCGACTCGTATATATAAGAGAATGCATTGGCACAGGGCATAACTGTAACTATCACAATGTGGTCAGGGAGACCAAGAGACAGATTGGCGACAGATGTTTTGAGCATTTACAGGAGATTTTATAGACGATGTTTCAGTACAGGTTATAAATAAATTTTCCAAAAAGTACGCAACCCAGACATTTTACATGTATGTTACTAGGACAAACGTCACCACGTTGACTACTTTCACATCGGTAACATCTATAACCCTTTACCCAACAGAAGGGCCCTGTGCCAATGCATTCTCTTATATATGCGAGTCGACCATAGGCTTAACACATTAAAAGTTATAAAATTGTTAAAGAATGTAAGAAAAAATGGTAAAAAGTGTTAAAAAAAGTGTTAGGCCAATGCATTCTCTTATATATGCGAGGCGACATATGGTCGACTCGCATATATAAGAGAATGCATTGGCACAGGGCATAACTGTAACCATCACAATGTGGTCAATGAGCCGGTTCCAATGATATCCATATTTGTATGGTTTTATTGAGACAGACCGAAGATATTTTAGGCTGTTGAAGCTTTATTTGGCCGGTTTTGGCCGGTTTGTTGGGTAAAGGGTTAACAGTCAACTATTGTCTGCATAGTGGGCTAGCATCACTAAATTCACCCTCTGGGGACCTCATTCTGCTTCGTCCTCATCTTCTCTGGAAAGTTTCTTTATTATCAAATTTCTATAGAAACTTCTTAACATACGAATACGGTAGATTCTATTTCTTTTTTAGTTTAGTTTCTCTGTATCCCCAAATTGGCAGATGACACATTGCATAATCGAGGTTCCCAATTGGTGTACATCACCATATTCACCATTTGAGAACTTAAATCTGAGTCTATGTCTCCCATAGCATATGAGGCCATGCAGAATGAGGTCCCCAGAGAGTTAATTTAGTGATGCTAGCCCGCTAGATGTGATAAAGTCACTAAATTCACCGTCTGGGAACCTAATTCCGCAAATGAAAAGCACACTATTTCAC
This sequence comes from Siphonodentalium dalli, assembly GCA_032622095.1. Lineage (NCBI taxonomy): Eukaryota > Metazoa > Mollusca > Scaphopoda > Gadilida > Siphonodentaliidae > Siphonodentalium > Siphonodentalium dalli. Next base: position 2,575,446 of record CP136069.1, read on the forward strand.
ATGCTTGGTCAGTAATGTAAGACATCCGTCTCAAACCTCACTGATAAAGTTTAATGTTTAACCCACAGGGAGCCTCACACAGATAGAAGCATGCACTGTGGAGTGTCGTCTGCTGTAGTCTATGTGGGGCTCTCTAAGGGTTAGACACACTAAACTCATATGAGCTTCTACATTTGTGTACTATGTTGATAAATGCTGTGATGGCCGAAACCTTTCTTGACTTTCTTAATCTTCTATATGTTAGTGCAAGGTTTAAAGTCTGATTTTTATCCTGTGCCAATGCATTCTCTTATATATGCGAGTCGACCATAGGTCGCCTCGCATATATAAGAGAATGAATTGGCCTAACAATTCTGTATCATTTTTTAAAATAAATTTTTCTTACAATTTTTAGGACGTAAAATAAAATACATCCATTACCCTGCAGGGAGCCCCACACATATATAGAAGCATATAGAAGAGTGTCGTCTGCTCATGTTTGTCTGGAGCTCTGTATAGGTGAAATTATAAAATTGTTAAAGAATACAAGAAAAAATTAATAAAATTGTAAAAAAAAATTAGGCCAATGCATTCTCTTATATATACGAGGCGACCTATGGTCGACTTGCATATATAAGAGAATGCATTGGCACAGGGTAAAAAAAGTTATTAAAATGTATGGCCATCATGAATTGATCTTATTTGTCTTGTATGTTTCTATAATATTTGACGAAAATCAAAGTGTCAATGACACTGCAGCTCAACTTGGAAAGGGAATAATTTCATGTGTTACAGTCAATGGAGTGATTAGGAATGTGGAAAGTTGAAAGGTTAGTTATGAATGGGTGTACATCACCATATTCACCATTTGAGAACTTAAATCTGAGTCTATGTCTCCCATAGCATATGAGGCCATTTAGAATGAGGTCCCCAGAGAGTTAATTTAGTGATGCTAGCCCGCTAGATGTGATAGTCATTAAATTCACCGTCAGGGAACCTCATTCCGCAAATGAAAAGCACACTATTTCACATGCTTGGTCAGTAATGTAAGACATCCATCTCAAACCTCACTGATAAAGTTTAATGTTTAACCCACAGGGAGCCTCACACAGATAGAAGCGTGCACTGTGGAGTGTCGTCTGCTGTAGTCTATGTGGGGCTCTCTAAGGGTTAGACACACTAAACTCATATGAGCTTCTACATTTGTGTACTATGTTGATAAATGCTGTGATGGCCGAAACCTTTCTTGACTTTTTTTAATCTTCTCTATGTTAGTGCAAGGTTTAAAAGTAAATTTATATTTGCTCAGCGTTATTTAATTTTAAAACCTACACAATTTTCACACCCAAATAGGAAAAACGAAAATACTTTCACTTTGATTCAAACTATTGAAATCTAGTCTTATTCCTAATAATTGGTCAACATACCAGACTTCATTCATAACGAGTTTAATAATATCTGTCATGTTCTTCCTTTCATTCACTGTTTACTCATGCATTGTTCCCCCAATAAAGGGTCGGCTGCTCGTGCATTATCCCTCCATTATCCAATGAATAGGTGAAGAAACAGCGGGAACCATAGAGGGTTGTATGCTCTGGTCGTTGTATGGCCAACAATACTATAAGTTTGTTTTGTGTGTCTAACCCACAGGGAGCCTCACAGAGATGGAAGCATGCACTGCTAAGTGTCGTCTGCTCTGTCTGTTTGGGGGCTCACAATGGGTAAAAGGAACGTTTTGCTCTGTGGTGAGAATAAACATGAGTCCAGATATATTTTTGTACTATACACACTAATATATAAGCTACTGTACGTGGATAATAACTCTAATTAGCCTAATTGAACTTTTGAAATTCTTCTCTAAAGATTCAATGGATATACGCCGGTATCTATCAGTGTCAGATGCAATGAAGGGATGAATTATTTTTATTGAACTGATAACGGTAGCTACACGTTTTCAGGATGCATTATTTTTATTGAACTGATACCAGTGTAGTTGCCGTTCGGCCATGGTGTACTTGCGTTCGGCCGCAGTGTACTTGCCATTCAGCCATGTTGTACTTACCGTTCAGCCGCGGTGCTCAACTGCAGTTACAAACTCTGACACCGTGGCAGAATGGCAAATACACCACGGTGGCGTATTTGCCATTCGGCCACGGTGTCAGAGTTTGTAACTGCAGTTGAGCACCGTCCACGGTGTCAATGGACACTTGTTTTGTCCAGCGGGTATGTTACCTATACAACATGTATATCCCTGCCTTCTCTTTCTCCCCCTCCCTTTTTTTGCCCCTCCCTTTTTCTACCTTGTATTTTATGTTTATATTTACCTGTATAACCAGGCACCATATTTTCGGTATATTTATTGTCTCCTGTACTCTCTGGAATGTTTTTATGAACTGGTCTGGCTGGACTAGGCTCAAGGAGTGTTACAGATCTGAATTTCTTGTAATCCTGAAACAAAATATGTCACTGATTTCTAATAATTCCATATCATACAAACATGTACATGCAGAGGATCTCAAATGAGTCAAAATTCTATACAAAATTTATTAACTGAGTGCATTAAACTCGATTTGAGCCGAGCTCTAGTGAGTTTTATAATCAAATTTAATTGCGACTAATTTGAGATCCATTTTATCACCTAATGTTCCTAATCACAAAAAAAATATTTGTGGTTTGGGTTTTCTTGCCGACCCTATTTTAAACCCCCGACCCTAGGATGTACCCAAACAGATATAGATTGTTTAAAATTTTGCATTGGACAAAATGTATGACAGATACAGAAGTGCACTGGATATAAGCTATTTTTTGTTAGACAATGACCAAGCCTGCAAATAGCGTGTCTGTCATTTGCAGAATGAGGTCCCCAGAGGGTGAATTTAGTGATGCTATCCCGCATAGCAGGCTAGCATCACTAAATTCACCCTCTGGGGACCTCATTCTGCAAATGAGAGACACGCTATTTGCAAGCTTGAGCATTATCCTATCTTTTACATTTGTATGATTTAGATTGTCCAACTGATTATTGTATTATTTTCTGTTAAATTTCATCCAAACAAATAAACTATCAATTTATTTATCAAAATATGATTAACCCTTTACCCAACAAAACGGCCAAAAACGCCCAAATAAAGCTTCAACAGCCTAAAATATCTTCGGTCTGTCTCAATAACACCACACAAATATGGATATCATTGGAACCGGTTCATTGTCCACATTGTGATGGTTAGTTATGCCCTGTGCCAATGCATTCTCTTATATATGCGAGTCGACCATAGGTCGCCTCGCATATATAAGAGAATGCATTGGCCAAAAAAAAATTCTTTTTTTAACACTTTTTCTTAGATTCTTTACCAATTTTATAATTTTTTCTTACATTTTTTAACAATGTTTATAATATTTTTCTACATTCTTTGACAATTTTATCATTTTTAATATGTGTTAAGCCATTGCATTCTCTTATATATGCGAGGCGACCTATGGTCAACTCGCATACCTGTATATAAGAGAATGCATTAGCACAGGCACGTTCTGTTGGGTAAAGGGTTAATGGGTCATTGAAATGTGTTTTGACTACTAATTTTTTTAATATTGGCCTAAAGTTTGTAATTATATTCGGAAACCATATTAATTATAATTACGTCTCAGCCTAAAATTACGTTTTGAGTTTTAAGTATTGTTAGATATTGGAAATTTTAGTTACGTCATGTGTTGCCATGACAAAATCTCTACCCCTACATGTAATGTTCACCTCTTCCCTATGTGATTATTCTATTTAATTTCATTAGCATTTTGATTACCAATGGCAAACAAATACAATAGACCAATGCATAATCAAGGTGAGTAATGGGTGAACATCACCAACTTCATCTGGGGAATTTCAATCTGATCCTAGGTATCCCATAGCAGTGGAGGACTAAGCAGAATGAGGTTCCCAGAGGGTTAATTTGGCGAAGCTAGCCCACCTCTTGAGGACCTAATTTTGCAAATGTTAGGCAACCTATTTCAAGGATTGGAGTGGGTTAGTTAACCCTTTCATGACTGGACTTTTCTGCGAAAACCCTGTGCCAATGAATTATCTTACATATGCGAGTCTCCCATAGGAAGCATCGCATACATGTATATTAGAGAATGCATTGGTCTAACAATATTTAACTTGAATTTGTAAGCCAGTGCTTATATACATGTATGCAAGGATCCCTATGGCAGACTCACTTATATAAGAGCACACAAAGTTAATGATCTGTTTCTCAAAAAAAATAAAAGGTCGGCCGACCATAGTGTCCCCGACAACGTGGCAAGTCGATGCCGCTTTGTTAAAGAAATTAAAAAAAATGTTGAAAAAAGTCGAAAGGGTTAATAATTCCGTAAAAAAATAATTTTCCCGTCATCTATATACATGTAGCACATCGACAATATGTGGGTAACAATACTCTGAAGTTTCAAATATCTACGATCAAAACTGTAGGAGGAGTTGATTACACCATGAAGGTACCTTCATACAGAAAATTATAAAAAATGTTTTTCAAAGTCGAAAAGCCCCATAACTCTGGGAAAAATCATTGGATCAAACTCAAATTTGAACTTGACCCACAAAAAAACAGAATTTCCAATTAAACAATCCAAACTTGAGTTATCATCTGGAAACCAAAGACAAAACAAGAAAAATTGAATTTTCTAAGTTGAAAAAAGTTCATAACTCTAGGAAAAATCATCGGATCAAACTCAAATTCGAACTCAACCTGTATCTTGATATGACTGATCCTCATAAAAATTAAAAACGGTATTTGCAATTAAAGGATCCAAACTTGAGATATCATCCGGAAACCAAAAAAGTGAGAAATTTTCTAACTAAAATAAAAGTTGAAAAAAGGGAAATAACTCCATAAAAGAACATCGGATAAAACCCAGAATTGCAGAGCACATGTGTTCTTGGTTGAGACACCTACATACCAAGTTTCAATCAAATCGGTTGATCATTACTGGAGTTTTAACTCCGGACGGATGGATGGACGGATGATGGAGCTGATTACAATAGTCCCCCGAAAATATATTTTACGGGGGATAATAAGCGCCGCTGGGTGGTTTTTATCACACACTACAAAAAAAAGTATAATTCATCCTGTCTGCCATAAAAAAAAATTGGGGGGGGGGGATTTTTTGTGTTGTACAAAATACAATATTTCCTCACCTGTTGAGCTCCAACCTATTATCTGAGGTTAATGAAGAGTGCATTTTTTGTTTGCTTTGGAGTTTTGTCCTAATTAACAGCGTTACACATAACATCATACAGGTACATGTATATATAGCTATCGGATACAAGGTTGCACTATCAACAAGTTTAACCTTCCCAAGTGACAGTCATAGCGGTGACAAAGAACAATAAAGTTTTGATCTGGTAATTGATTTGTTATTTCACTGTTATAAAGGTTGATATGTCTGCATGACTAATATTACATGTACATGTACCGGGTACGCTTATTAGTACATAAATTTGTTATTAAAACCAAATCAAATAGTCAAGATTTAGGTCCAAAACATTGGTTATTCAATTCGGGGATAAACAAATAAAAACCTGCATGTCGGAACATGATGGTCATAAAACATGGAAATAAAAACCTACCTGCTGGTACAGTAATGCCCTAAGTAATCGACTCCTTAAACACCGCAGAATTATGGGTAACTTTTCAGAATTTAGTTGGAAATATGGCTTGTTGCCATTCATCGGAAAGCTCTCGGGTTTAAAGGAGTTGATTACTTAGGGCATTACTGTAACTTTCGGCCCTAAAAAAATAAATATAGAAACCTGCCTGCCTGCTTTTACCGTTTCAGTGCCATAAAATAAAAAACATCAATTACCCTGCAGGGAGCCCCACACATATATAGAAGCATATAGAAGAGTGTCGTCTGCTCATGTTTGTCTGGGGCTCTGTATGGGTGAAATTATAAAATTGTTAAAGAATACAAGAAAAAATTATTAAAATTGTAAAAAATTGTTAGGCCAATGCATCCTCTTATAATATGCGAGGCGACCTATGGTCGACTCGCATATATAAGAGAATGCATTGGCACAGGGCTCTTAGAGCTCTTTCCAACAATGTATCACATTATTATAATCAATAAATTTGAAAAATAATCAAGGAAATATGGGTTGATAAAAAAATTGGACTTGGCACTGGAAGGGTTAAAAAAAAGTGTCTGATAAACAGATTATCAACTTTGTGTGGCCTGAGAGAATGCACTGGCACAGGATCTTCAGCACCAGCGCAGCTCCCGTCATGAACCTCATGAAAGGTTTAACCCTTTACCCAACAGAAGGGCCCTGTGCCAATGCATTCTCTTATATATGCGAGTCGACCATAGGTCGCCTCGCATATATAAGAGAATACATTGGCTTAACACATTAAAAATTATAAAATTGTTAAAGAATGTAAGAAAAAATGGTAAAAAGTGTTAAAAAAAGATTTTTTTTAGGCCAATGCATTCTCTTATATATGCAAGGCGACCTATGGTCGACTCGCATATATAAGAGAATGCATTGGCACAGGGCATAACTGTAACTATCACAATGTGGTCAAGGAGCCGGTTCCAATGATATCCATATTTGTATGGTTCTATTGAGACAGACCGAAGATATTTTAGGCTGTTGAAGCTTTATTTGGCCGGTTTTGGCCGTTTTGTTGGGTAAAGGGTTAATTAAGAGATTTATCCCACAGGGAGCCCCACACAGATGGAAGCATGCACTGCATAGTGTCGTCTGCTCCAGTCTATGTGGGGCTCTATAAAGGGTTAAATTATAACTATAAGAGATTTATCCCACAGGGAGCCCCACACAGATGGAAGCATGCACTGCATAGTGTCGTCTGCTCGTATGTGGGGCTCTATAAAGGGTTAAATTATAACTGACCTGATTTAATTCATGCGTGTCTGTTCCGTATGTTTTACCAACTTTATATTTAATCTGTGGACAGTATCCCCGATACCTGGAACAAATACACGAAAACTTTATATTTAATCTGTAGACAGTATCCCCGATACCTGTAACAAATACACGAAAACTTTATATTTAATCTGGGGACAGTATCCCCGATACCTGGAACAAATACACGAAAACTTTATATTTAATCTGTAGACAGTATCCCCGATACCTGGAACAAATACACGAAAACTTTATATTTAATCTGTGGACAGTATCCCCGATACCTGGAACAAATACACGAAAACTTTATATTTAATCTGTGGACAGTATCCCCGATACCTGCAACAAATACACGAAAACTTTATATTTAATCTGTAGACAGTATCCCCGATACCTGGAACAAATACACGAAAACTTTATATTTAATCTGTGGACAGTATCCCCGATACCTGTAACAAATACACGAAAACTTTATATTTAATCTGTAGACAGTATCCCCGATACCTGGAACAAATACACGAAAACTTTATATTTAATCTGTAGACAGTATCCCCGATACCTGGAACAAATACACGAAAACTTTATATTTAATCTGTAGTCAGTATCCCCGATACCTGGAACAAATACACGAAAACTTTATATTTAATCTGTAGACAGTATCCCCGATACCTGGAACAAATACACGAAAACTTTATATTTAATCTGTAGACAGTATCCCCGATACCTGGAACAAATACACGAAAACTTTATATTTAATCTGTGGACAGTATCCCCGATACCTGCAACAAATACACGAAAACTTTATATTTAATCTGTAGACAGTATCCCCGATACCTGGAACAAATACACGAAAACTTTATATTTAATCTGTAGACAGTATCCCCGATACCTGGAACAAATACACGAAAACTTTATATTTAATCTGTGGACAGTATCCCCGATACCTGGAACAAATACACGAAAACTTTATATTTAATCTGTAGACAGTATCCCCGATACCTGGAACAAATACACGAAAACTTTATATTTAATCTGTGGACAGTATCCCCGATACCTGGAACAAATACACGAAAACTTTATATTTAATCTGTAGACAGTATCCCCGATACCTGGAACAAATACACGAAAACTTTATATTTAATCTGTAGACAGTATCCCCGATACCTGCAACAAATATATGAAAACTTTATATTTAATCTGTAGACAGTATCCCCGATACCTGGAACAAATACACGAAAACTTTATATTTAATCTGTGGACAGTATCCCCGATACCTGGAACAAATATATGAAAACTTTATATTTAATCTGTAGACAGTATCCCCGATACCTGGAACAAATACACGAAAACTTTATATTTAATCTGTGGACAGTATCCCCGATACCTGGAACAAATACACGAAAACTTTATATTTAATCTGTGGACAGTATCCCCGATACCTGCAACAAATACACGAAAACTTTATATTTAATCTGTAGACAGTATCCCCGATACCTGGAACAAATACACGAAAACTTTATATTTAATCTGTGGACAGTATCCCCGATACCTGGAACAAATACACGAAAACTTTATATTTAATCTGTAGACAGTATCCCCGATACCTGCAACAAATACACGAAAACTTTATATTTAATCTGTGGACAGTATCCCCGATACCTGGAACAAATACACGAAAACTTTATATTTAATATGTGGACAGTATCCCCGATACCTGGAACAAATACACGAAAACTTTATATTTAATCTGTGGACAGTATCGGGGATACCTGTAACAAATACACGAAAACTTTATATTTAATCTGTGGACAGTATCCCCGATACCTGTAACAAATACACGAAAACTTTATATTTAATCTGTGGACAGTATCCCCGATACCTGGAACAAATACACGAAAACTTTATATTTAATCTGTAGACAGTATCCCCGATACCTGGAACAAATACACGAAAACTTTATATTTAATCTGTGGACAGTATCCCCGATACCTGGAACAAATACACGAAAACTTTATATTTAATCTGTGGACAGTATCCCCGATACCTGGAACAAATACACGAAAACTTTATATTTAATCTGTAGACAGTATCCCCGATACCTGGAACAAATACACGAAAACTTTATATTTAATCTGTGGACAGTATCCCCGATACCTGGAACAAATACACGAAAACTTTATATTTAATCTGTAGACAGTATCCCCGATACCTGGAACAAATACACGAAAACTTTATATTTAATCTGTGGACAGTATCCCCGATACCTGGAACAAATATATGAAAACTTTATATTTAATCTGTAGACAGTATCCCCGATACCTGGAACAAATACACGAAAACTTTATATTTAATCTGTAGACAGTATCCCCGATACCTGGAACAAATATATGAAAACTTTATATTTAATCTGTAGACAGTATCCCCGATACCTGGAACAAATACACGAAAACTTTATATTTAATCTGTGGACAGTATCCCCGATACCTGGAACAAATACACGAAAACTTTATATTTAATCTGTGGACAGTATCCCCGATACCTGCAACAAATACACGAAAACTTTATATTTAATCTGTAGACAGTATCCCCGATACCTGTAACAAATACACGAAAACTTTATATTTAATCTGTGGACAGTATCCCCGATACCTGGAACAAATACACGAAAACTTTATATTTAATCTGTAGACAGTATCCCCGATACCTGGAACAAATACACGAAAACTTTATATTTAATCTGTGGACAGTATCCCCGATACCTGGAACAAATACACGAAAACTTTATATTTAATCTGTAGACAGTATCCCCGATACCTGGAACAAATACACGAAAACTTTATATTTAATCTGTAGACAGTATCCCCGATACCTGGAACAAATACACGAAAACTTTATATTTAATCTGTAGACAGTATCCCCGATACCTGCAACAAATACACGAAAACTTTATATTTAATCTGTGGACAGTATCCCCGATACCTGGAACAAATACACGAAAACTTTATATTTAATCTGTGGACAGTATCCCCGATACCTGGAACAAATACACGAAAACTTTATATTTAATCTGTGGACAGTATCCCCGATACCTGTAACAAATACACGAAAACTTTATATTTAATCTGTGGACAGTATCCCCGATACCTGGAACAAATACACGAAAACTTTATATTTAATCTGTAGACAGTATCCCCGATACCTGGAACAAATACACGAAAACTTTATATTTAATCTGTGGACAGTATCCCCGATACCTGGAACAAATACACGAAAACTTTATATTTAATCTGTAGACAGTATCCCCGATACCTGGAACAAATACACGAAAACTTTATATTTAATCTGTGGACAGTATCCCCGATACCTGGAACAAATACACGAAAACTTTATATTTAATCTGTAGACAGTATCCCCGATACCTGGAACAAATACACGAAAACTTTATATTTAATCTGTGGACAGTATCCCCGATACCTGGAACAAATACACGAAAACTTTATATTTAATCTGTAGACAGTATCCCCGATACCTGCAACAAATACACGAAAACTTTATATTTAATCTGTGGACAGTATCCCCGATACCTGGAACAAATACACGAAAACTTTATATTTAATCTGTAGACAGTATCCCCGATACCTGCAACAAATACACGAAAACTTTATATTTAATCTGTGGACAGTATCCCCGATACCTGGAACAAATACACGAAAACTTTATATTTAATCTGTAGACAGTATCCCCGATACCTGCAACAAATACACGAAAACTTTATATTTAATCTGTGGACAGTATCGGGGATACCTGGAACAAATACACGAAAACTTTATATTTAATCTGTGGACAGTATCCCCGATACCTGGAACAAATACACGAAAACTTTATATTTAATCTGTGGACAGTAACCCCGATACCTGGAACAAATACACGAAAACTTTATATTTAATCTGTAGACAGTATCCCGATACCTGGAACAAATACACGAAAACTTTATATTTAATCTGTGGACAGTAACCCCGATACCTGGAACAAATACACGAAAACTTTATATTTAATCTGTGGACAGTATCCCCGATACCTGGAACAAATACACGAAAACTTTATATTTAATCTGTGGACAGTATCCCGATACCTGGAACAAATACACGAAAACTTTATATTTAATCTGTGGACAGTAACCCCGATACCTGGAACAAATACACGAAAACTTTATATTTAATCTGTGGACAGTATCCCCGATACCTGGAACAAATACACGAAAACTTTATATTTAATCTGTGGACAGTATCCCCGATACCTGGAACAAATACACGAAAACTTTATATTTAATCTGTAGACAGTATCCCCGATACCTGGAACAAATACACGAAAACTTTATATTTAATCTGTGGACAGTATCCCCGATACCTGCAACAAATATATGAAAACTTCAGTGAGGCATCAGCAATTGGTGCAGACCAACCAGATCATGGGTCAGCCAGTCCGGTCCGGTTTGTACCGGCAGATGGCAAAGACTTGAAAGAGTCATGTAACGAGTAAAATCCAAGATGGCTGCAGGCAACCATGATTTTAACCAAATTGTGAAAAAAAATTATACCTCCCATCTACATGTAGTGGTCACCCCAAAGATACATCTGAAGTTTGGTTACGTTCAGATAAGGGGTGTGGTCTGTGGGGTAGGCCTATATCTTAAGATTTAGTCATGCAAAGAGTAAAATCTACCGCTATACCTAAAGTAATTGACCACCAATAATGTGGTGTCACCCCGTTAATATGGCGGTACTATACCGCGGTATCCTCCAATACCGCGGTACTGATACCGTTTGTTAACGCAAACAAGTATGTGTGAGTAAATACCTCCCCTAAAAGAGTTCCATGAAAATCACCGCGGTATTCAACAAAATTAATGCGGTGCCCGCTAAAAGACCACGGTATCATTATCGCCCAATACCGTAACTCCACGCCATGACTGTCTCGATACCGCTACCTTTTATTACCGGTATCACCGCGGTCATGACCGGGGTATCACCCCATTTTTCTGGTCAATTACTTTGAGAATAGCGGTAAGATGACTGCCAGCAGCCATGTTTTACATCTTACATGTTCAAATTTGATCCTAAACATGGCTGAAAATTTTCAAAATAATTCTCCATTAAAAGTGGTAGGGTGTGTCGATAAATTAAAATGTGAAACCAAAGATGGCTGCTGGCGGCCATGTTTTTTTTATATCAAATTTGGGAAAAAAATTATGGCTTCCATCTAGGTCACCCCGAAGATCTGTATTAAGTTTGGTAACAATCGGATACGGGATGTGGCATGTACATGTAGGGTGTGCCAAATAATTTAGTCATGCCAAGAGTAAAATACATGATGGCGGCCATCTATTCAAACTAAATATGGAAAAATTTGATGCCATCTAGTGGTCACCGAGAAGATCCATGTTTTTCATTTACAGTGTCTAGTACAGTGTACATGTACATGTATTTAGTGACAATCGGATGATGGATGTAGATTATGCTGGTATGTTCCATATAGCGAAGAATTTAGTCCTTTAAAGAGTAAAACCAATGTTGTTCAACTAAATTCAGAAACATACATGTATACCGGGTATGCAAATTGATGGCTTCCATCTAGTGGTCACTCAGAAGATCCATATCAACTTTGGTGATGATTGAACGAGGGATGTGGTCTGTAGGGTGTGTCAAAGAGTATAATCGAAGATGGCTGCCGTCGGCCATTTTTTTCATAAAAAATCATTCAAATACGATAGCTCCCATCTAAAGGTGACCCTAAACATGCCAATTACAAATGTTATTTTCAAAACAGTTCTCCAATTACATGTACCCTGCTTGACAAAACAAGTGTCCAATGTCACCGCGGTGTATTTGCCGTTCGGCCCGCGGTGTCAGAGTTTGGAACTGCAGTTGAGCACCGCGGGCCGAACGGCAAGTACACTGCGCCGAACGGCAAGTACACCATGGGCAAACAGCAACTACACCGCGGCCGGACCGCATGTACACCATGGTTATATTTCTGGTTTGTATCATCTTTTTTCAGTTTAATGAACGTACACAGCGGCAACTACACCATAGCCAAATGGCAAGTACACAGCGACCCAACTGTAGTTAGCCGGTGGAGCCGCGGTGTAGTTGCATTTCAGCCGCGGTGGCAACGTTAACCACACCGCGGTTAAGTGGACACTTGTTTTGTCCAGCAGGGTACATGTAGATGTGCCGATGCATTTAAATTTGAAATCCAAGATGGCTGCTGGAGGCCATGGTCTTTATTAACGAATTAAAAAAATAATCAATGGCTCTCATCTGAATATCACCCCAAAGCCCCGTATGAAGTCTGATGACAATTGGATGAGGGATCTGGTCTGTAGGATGTCCTACAGGAAATTGTTGATGGACGGACGACAGATGCCAACATACATGTATGCCAACAGCTCAAACTTGACTTTGTCAAATTGAATTAAAACCCAAAGAACATGTTTTATTTCAGCAATTTGATAGTTGGGGCTACATGTACATAGGTCGATAAATAATATATGAAATGAAGTGTCAATGACACTGTAGCTCAACTTGGGAAGGAGTTTATTTTTTGCTGAGCGATGAATAGAATGAAATTTAAAGAAGAAGGAAAGCCAAAAATTTAAGGTCTTGTATTGTGTAGAAGAAATAATTTTCATCTCAAACTTTTCACTAATAAATTTGAGCTACAGGGTGTGCAGATGGATTCAAATTTGAAATCCAAGATGACTGCTGGCAGCCATGTTTTACAACAAATTTAGAAAATAAACGATAGATCATAGCTCCAATCTAGAGGTCACCCTGAATATCATTATGAAGTTTGATGACGATTGGATGAGGGATGTGGCCTGTACATGTAGGGTGTGCCAAAGGATTTAGTCAGGCAACGAGTAAACTCAAAGATGGCCACTGGCATCCAGGTTTTTAAACAAATTTCGGAAATAATCGATGGTTCCCATCTAGAGGTCACCCCGAAGATCCATTTGAAGTTTGGTGACAATTGTACCGGTAAGAGGGATGTGGTCTGTAAGGTGTGACAAAGGATTAAGTCATGCAAAGAGTAAAATCAAAGATGGCTGCCGGCGGCCATATTTTTCATAAAAAGTTGTTCAAATTTGATAGCTCCCATCCAGAGGTGATCCTAAACATGCCTGCAAATTTTCAAAACAATTCTCCGATAAATTCGGGCTGCAGGTTTGATGAATTTCTGAAAAAATTGATAGCTCCCATGTAGAGGTCATCCCGAAGATCCATACAAAGTTTGGTGATGATCGGATGAGAGATGTGCCAAATCATTTAGTCATACAAATAGTAAAATCCAAGATGGCTGCTGGCAGCCATGTTTTTTAACAAATTTCGGGAAAAATTGAAATTGATGACTGGTCCGCAGTTACGGGTAAGTAACTGCGGTGGCACCTCAGTTAACTGCGGTTTAGATAACCGTAGTTATATCACTTGACTGCTCTTACACAGCACATAAATGCTGACATTCCTGTATTTGAATTGTGATAGCGAAAAGACTAGCCATGTGTGATGGATCTGTCAGTGGATGGTGCATGTATGACCGTATACCGGTACTTGACAAACAGTCATGGCAACTAAAACATGAAACAACAATACATAGTATACCATGTGCATGGTTGTTCCGCTGAAACAGATACCAGTTTAACCGCAAATGGTATGTTTTAACTGCACAATCAGCCAGTTGTGGAATACAGTTTAACTGCATCTTATAACCGCGGTTAACATAAAACGAAACGCGGTTAAACTGGGGTGTCACCCCAGTTAGAGTTAGATGGGCCATTTACTTAGGGTAGTACAGTATGTTCGATATTTTGGCATAAAAGCAACACATTTCTAGTGATGAGCAGATTAACTGAAACGGCACTTGATCTATATTTTCGTTGTCTGTTTATAATCGGCATCTGAAAAAAATCCTGCCGTTCCGATGATGGTTCCGATTATTTCCGCTTTTTCCAGTAAAGTGAGATTTTCATGCAAATCTGCGGAGCAAAAGTTAGAGTTGCACATACTTCTGGGTGTGACTTGATGTGGTATTAAAAACAACAGATATTTATCTGGTGGGCCCGCTTGAAACTTGTTCCATTCTATAATGTTGGTGTATTTATTTTTGAATTTTATATTGATTTTTCAAATGTAGGTCAAGGGATGTAATTCCAGAAAAAATTTATCAAAAATATATTTATTTCAAAATTTTATAATTTACCAAGCGGACCCGCCAGATAAATACATAGAGGATATCCACACTTTTTCCGTGGATATGGGTTATATCTCATGAGTGTGATAAAACATTGAATTTCCATGAGTGAAAAAGTGTGGATATTCTGTTTATTATATACTTTAGTTACTTGCCTATGGGCCAATGAATGTCAATACATCAGAAATTTCAAGCTGACACATTACGCCCCAAAAAAAACATGAGATTATATAGCCACGCATGTATAACATGAGATTATATAGCCACGCATGTATAACATGAGATTATATACCCACGCATGTATAACATGAGATTATATACCCACGCATGTATAACATGAGATTATATACCCACGCATGTATAACATGAGATTATATACCCACGCATGTATAACATGAGATCCATAAATCTTGCATTGCCATTTTTATTCCGGCAGACTAGCTACCAAAACAGACGGAAGTAAACCTTGGCATCGACCTTGGCATTCCCAGATGGGCAACAACTCTAAACGCGAAGTGAGAGTAAATTCCGGTTATTTCGGCTTTGTAGTCCGGTTCATTCAGGCGCAATACCAGTGAGATATTGATATCTCACTAGTGCAGGGCTTCCGCTAGGCCAGGGGTAGGGGAATGGGGCCAGTAGCCGTCAAGGGGAAAAATCCAGGTTAAACTAAAGTAGCCTGTTTTAGCACTGGTTGAACTACTTTCGTTATATCGGCCAATAGAATCGTGTGAGAGTAGAAATGGCAGATTGTTTTGTTCCATTTCTGCCCAAGTGCCAAGCTATCAAACCTTATACATGTACCTGTAACTTTAAAACTACTGTTATGCCCTAAGTAAATGGCCCATCTAACTGAAGTGGCACCCCAGTTTAACTGCGTTCCGTTTTAACCTACATGTAACCGCGGTTATAAGATGCGTTTAAAACGCAAGAGAACCGAATAAATTGTGCGGTTAAAACGGATACGTCGCGGTTAAACCGGTATATGTAGCTCTTAATGGAACAGATACCATATGGCGTATATGGCGTGTCATGTTTTAGTTGCCATGCTCGTTAGACAAGTTAGCACAAATAACATGGCAGTGTCCCTTTCAATATCAATATTTTTTGTTGTGGATCTTCTATTTATTTTGGATAAATAGAACAGACATTCATATACCAATATTTTATGTTTTGGGTAAACGGAAGATTGTGATGTATGGTGTGAAAAAATCAAAGTGTTTTTTATTTATTTTTGGATTTCTTTTTATACCGTAATAATGTTGTATACTTTATAGTAGCCTTTTGGTGAAAATAACAGTTGGGGCTAACCCCGACGGGTAATCAGAATTCTTACGTCCCATTTTCGACTTTAACCATCGATAAAATAAATATTTATATAATTATATATAAATATAATTATTCGACAATTTAGCTGATGAGTGCCAGTCACTTTCAATGTAAGGAAACGCGCTTAAAATGGAACAACCGCAAAATGGAAAAAATGCATTCAAACGGATCAAATGGCCACTGAATTTCAAACGGATTCGAGTGGATAATAATATAAAGTGGGGGTTAGAGTCCCACACATGCATCATAAATGTAAAGTGAGGGAAACAAAAATGCGTTTAAACGGAACAACCGCACTCTTCAAACGTCGGGCATTATTCGGAAATCGGAAACCGATATTTAAGTTTTCCGATCTTGCATTTGTTGCTATATAATCATAATTAACTACAAACGTGACACGCCAGCTAGATTCGTGAATTGCGTATGTACTATTACTAGTATTAAATTCAGCACTCTACTTTGCTTCAAACATAAGCATGTATTTTTTCTCAAGCCGAACAACGGACGTATACTAGAACATACTAGTATACGTCAAAATTATACAGTTTTCAACAAGTCGGGATTAAAACATAAAATATATCGTGTTGAGTACCGATGGTGATAACAAAAACATACAATCAACTCCTGGTCGATTATGAAGTTACCTCTTTGCCGTGATCGCTAAAACACAAAACGATAACATACACTGGTACCTGTAGATGCATGGGTAGTACCCCTCTCTTTCCCATTAAATATTCAAATACCGGAAGGTTAACGTTTACGTGCGGTGTAACCGCAGTTAAGGGTTATTAACTGCGGTAACCTAACCGCATGTAACTGCGATGCCACCGCAGTTACGGCAAATAACTGCGGTGCGGTTACGGTTTAACCCCAGTTGTAAACGGATTATAACTGCAGTTAATGGGTCATTTACTTAGGGCATAACAGTAGTAAATTTATTAGATATAAATTAATTTACGAAGTACAGAACACTAGTAATTTGGATCCCGAGTTAAACGTGCTCGTTAATGTTAAAAGACTCACTGTGGAAGACCCAGCAGATATTTCGGATGCATAACGTAATCGGAATATATTTTAGCAGCTGCAGTGTAAATATAGAAGGCTGATTACATACTAATATCTGGCCGATGAGTATTCTTCGTGGGCAGTGGTAAGATGCCTTGATGCCCGGTGCGGCTACTCCCACATTTCTCTCTCGCTCTATTACAAAGTGAACAGTATATTTTGCGGTATAAAACATGACAGGTACGATTAAAATACTGCTGTTTTGCATAACATAACCGGGTTCCGATCACTTCCTGTTTCAATTTTCTGTATAACAACGCGTTTAGAGTGTGTACACTCACAAGATATAAAATAAATTCACCTTTTAAAATTCCTTAGTACTGTTCCAACAAAATTCAGAAGTTTTAAACATCTTTATACCTTTATAGACATGCAGTATGTCCTGGGGTATGGCAGGAGGGGAAAACTTGGCGAGGGGAACGGGGCCGTCAAGGGGACCCCCTGCCGGTATAGCGGAAACCCTGCACTGGTGGGATATCACTTACATGTATATCTCACTGCTAAAACCTTATAATTCATGGGCAAGTATATAATTAATGTTGTTTCCAATACCACATCAAGTCACACTCTGAAGTACAGTGTATGTACTGCAACTCATAACTTTTGCTCTGCAGATTTTCATGGAAATCCCCATTCAAAATTGTTCACTTGACATCCCCCTTAACTCTTTCGCTACCACCCGCCACCACAGACTTATCCCCCAGTGCCACGCATCCTGTACATATATCCATGTATTTCAGGTATATATGGGTAATACATTATATCTCAAGCAGTTTCTAATATAATTAGTTGAAATTTCACATGTACATGTATATAGACATAGGTATACCCTGTTGAATGCCGCCGTGGACACGCCCACCAAGGTCACGTGACATTGGCGGCCATCTTGCATTAGTGACTATTTGCCGGTATATGTACAGTTTGTGTGGGTACATGTATGACTGGGTGTGTTGTTTGTTTTCTAATTTTCAACCAAATTATACGACGTCCAACAGTAAGGTACACGGGAGTAACCTATATGAACCCACTTTGGACATAAAATAGGTCACGTGATCTTGGCGTCCATCTTGGATTTATGCAAGTTGCCACCTATTTGTAGCAAAATGGGATACAATGGCGCACTTTGTTGAGTTCGTGCTTTTGTTGCTTGAATATTCCCTGATAGGTACAATTCCAAATATAGATATACGGTATATATATATAACCATACCCATATGTATATATACCTGCAGGGGGACATATGACCCTGCTCAGCCCCTTATAAGTCACGTGATCTTGACGGCCATCTTGAATTTCAGGAAAATTGGGTTTTACGATGATTTATGTGAATTATATGGGTCACGCGGGCGTACGAATGGTCAACTCACCAGCATAATTAATTTAGTTGCCTGTTATCACCACTGGAAAACGATACAATAGACAAGGGTTGTTCAAAACCAGTAAAAGGTGTATTATAAATAATAGGTATAAGTATATTATGCGCTGCAGGCGCCCCTCGATCATTAGAGTATAGAGGTTAGTTACCCACCCACCACCCCATCCCGCCACCCATAGTATCTTATGCGCTGCATGACGCCCCTATAGAGGCTACTGCCCACATAAATAATAGGTATAAGTATCTTATGCGCCGCAGGCGCCCCTCGATCATTAGAGTATGGAGTTAGTTACCCACCCACCACCCCATCCCGCCACCCATAGCATCTTATGCGCCGCAGGTGCCCCTATAGAGGCTACTGCCCACATAAATAATAGGTATAAGTAACTTATGCGCCGCAGGCGGCCCTCGATCATTAGAGTATAGAGGTAATAACAATAACTTCTTCAGTCCTGAGTCTTCTGCGAGCAGCCATTTTCGACTGATAACCACGTGCTAACAACAATGACGTAATATTCCGGCTCTGACTGTACTCCCATAACGTCAGAAATAGCATGACCTTGATAACATTGTCGCTTTAAATTGTTCGCGCGCAACAGTACTACAGATAAATACATTGTACACTGCCAAACATACCGGAAAGAATAGAGTTATATCCCATACATTAGACTACATACCAAATTCGCAAAAATGCGCGATTGGCAGCGTCTTCGAAGTTCGCGTTTGGCAGCGAAAGAGTTAAAGGGGCATGTCCTATCGCATTTATTTTGCAGATTCGTTGCGAGTAACGCTTTCACGTCCTGTACTACTATTAGACGATGAGGAATTAAGATAACATACATGTAAATGTCCAAATATTAAAATATATCTTAAGGGCTTTGTGGACCCAATTTTTCCACTATTTCCCAAAATTTGATAGAGTCCAAATAAAGGATTCTGTTCATGTATATTAGTAATAATAGAAACCATGCCCATTGATGCAACATTTTAAGAGTATACTTCATGGTGGATTATGTTAGAAATACAAAATGTGAACTTTATTCAGATTTAAAAAAATAAAATTTACAGGCAATGGCCCAAGAAAAACAAAGTCCATATCTAAGAATCATACTCTCTCCTGCCAAATAAACGTGACGTCACGTTTATTTATTTAAAGAAAAATACGACAGCATCACGATTATTAGGCGCCATCACGATTATTTAAAGTTCTTGCAAAGTCGCGGAATTTTCAGTCAAAAAGTTAGAAAAAACGTGCAGCTCACTAAAAAAAATAGAAGTGCACTTGACAAGTTGACAGGAATGTGGGAGAATCTCATTCCTAACAGGATTTAGGCCTCTAGATCATGATGTCCGTGTATAAACAGACGGATTATCGCAGTTAATTACAACTCATCAAAGCTTATAATCACACAGTGACAACTAATTATCGTTGGGACGGAACCGACTTCTACTATCAAAACGGGACTTAATGCTAAAATCACATCACCAGGCTTATATTATAAAATAATCAGTGAAACTAATCTGAGTGACAACTGATGAACTAATTTAACTTGACGTGGCCGACTTCTCCAAACAATACTGTTATCGTGACCCAATTATGCGCTATCATGAAGACACAGAAGCTGTGAGTCGTGTGCACACATGCGTGACTGGTTTTGGCTATAAATGGAAAGTTACGACACCGCAGTAGCTTCTGTGTGTACTAGTACACAGGAACATGTATTTAAATCTATGCAATAAAGCAATACAATAACATGTCCGTGTATTCAAAGCACAGTTTAATTATGAATGCGATGACTTGGCAACAGTTCCACATTATTAACCACAACTTACGTTTTATGTCGGATTTAAGTTTTATGTCGGATTTTAAATAGCCGATGTGCGACATAAGAAAGATAACTCTAATTTACATCTCGAGCGAAATATTGATGGATGATGCAACCGATATGCCAACTAATTTCCCGCAAGTTCCACCTTTTACTCATTGTCACTGATCAAAATGCCGAACTTTATTTATCATAAATAATAATAGAAGTTTCCCCACTATATTTGTTTTTCGCATTATAGAACTGGTTGAATTAATGTGGTCCGTTTTATAAGCTCCATTACAGCATTTCAAACCGCGCGTTCCGTTATTGTTCCGTTTTTGTTTCCAATCTGGAATTTAAAATAATTCTACAGCAGACGAAAAGGAGCCAATGAGAACAACTTGCATGCATGGGAACTTGCCCAACAATGCCAAATTAATTAAGGCCTACATTCTGCTTCATTTATAGTAGAAATATGGTAAAATGCCATCATTGTGCGCCATCACTATTATTTGGCACCATCACTATTATTAATAACACCCGAAAATGTGCACCATCACTATTATTTGGCCATCACTATTATTAGGCAGGGGAGAGTATATGGGAATATGTACTGAACACTGTGATGAATGATGTACTACAAAAAAAATATATATATATTTCTTGAGCATTCTTTGAAAATAATACTTTGAACCAGTTGTTGACAAAGGATATATAATATTGCTTAAACATTGGCTGTGTGGATGCTAGAATGTACATGTATGGGTTAAGCAGTGGCCATTGTAATGCTGTGAACTCTGTTGACAGTAGAATGCTAAGCCTCAATCAAAACCCTGCCAGACCTTCACACTATTTCTAGTAAGTACTAGTAGGTCATCACTCACTCAACTCCCACATGAGTGATTATCCTGACACCAGCTAAAAGCTATTCACACCCAGGGGCGCCAGAAGAGGGGGGCAGCTGACCCCCCTGCCCTTGACCAAGGGGGGCCAGCGGGGGCAGGACTTGCCCTATTTCTGGAGACAGAATTTTTTTTTTTTGTGTTTAATCTCGTGTTTTTATAGCAAAATGTGACTTTTTTGGTCCAAATACCACCAATTTCACAAGGAATATGAATTTTTTGTCAATTTTATCACAAAACAGCCATAAAAACCGACAAATACCTTTGAAATAGGGATTTTTGCCACAATGAATTTATGGTTATTTTCCCGAGTTTGCGGAGAAAATGCCTGAATTTTTTTTGCGGAAAAGTCCCCTTTTTGTAGGCTCTTCCCCTCCCTGCCCTTGGATGGTTCCGGCGCCCCTGTTCACACCAGACTGGATATAAGCCATGGAACGTTGACCCATAAACTGCTGGCTCTTATTCAACCATATTGTGAAGTTATGAGTATATCATTTGTCAACAACTGGTTCAAAGTAATTTTTCAAAGAACGCTCAAGAAATATAATATTTTTTTTGTAGTACATCATTCATCACAGTGTTCAGTACATATTCCCATATTTGATTCTTAGATATGGACTTTGTTTTTCTGCCTGTAAATTTTATTTTTTTAAATCTCAATAAAGTTCACATTTTGTATTTCTAACATAATCCACCATGAAGTATACTCTTCAAATGTTGCATCAATGGGCATGGTTTCTATGATTACTAATATATATGAACAGAATCCTTTATTTGCACTCTAAAATTTTTGGAAAAATTGGGTCGACCACAATTTAAAGCCCTTAAACTTAAAGTTAATGATTAATCTGAATCGTCTAATTTGTTGGACTACTATACAAGTACAACTGATAATTTATTGAAATTGACATACACATACGGTACATTGTATGATGACAAAGTTCGTCTGATTCTCTAAGACATACATACCCTGGAACATGTGATCCATCTCTAAGTGAAGAAAATGATCTTCTCTGTTCTAAAGAAGGACCTCCTCCAAAAGCAATAGTGGTCATGATTTTCTAGTTTCAGTCACTCACAAAATTGTCAAAAAATCTGAATTTTGTTCTCGAAATCAATAACTGAGTTTATGATCACAGAACAACGGCAGACATTCCCCATAAAGCACCTGTTTGACACTCGTCTTGTTTTAACGAGGAATAATCTCTGTTGCTATGAGCAGTAGCCGATTAAAACGACAACAGCCAATTGCCGCATTCATTTCTGTTTACATTGGTGTCAAGATCGATAAAAATGGCGGAAGTGTTGACCGAATCGTCCTTTGCGCATGCGGGCACCTGGTTGGGAATGACAACAAAATGTTCTCTCCAAATTGTGCACATAATTTCCCACGATTTATCCGAAGATTTTCAGTAATTCGTTGATTAGAATGATTGTGGAAACTCAGTGATTACTTTGGAACTAAACAAAATCAGTTTAGGATTTGCGGTGTAGGTTTTTAAATAGATTTCGTATTTCATGTTTTCGGCGCCATTGATTTTATTTTCTTGTTGGATTATCTCCCTTGATTGGCTCAGACTCGGCAAGTTATCGCCCTTGATTCTCTTTTACATTTTGCTCCAATTATTTCTAACAACAACAATTTCTAACTAAATATTTTACTATAAACTAAATATTGTCATTCAAATGATTCAATGATTCGTGATCTTTATATTTCATAATTAATTGAATTGGTCAAGAAAACATTTCATTGTTGAATAAAAGTGTTAACTTATAATAAAAATTATGTATGAGACTATGACTGAATCATTGAATGGATATTGTTTTTTGTATAAATAAAGTTTATTTGTGCATAAGTGTCATATAGCCTAAGCTAAAGAACAGAGCACGGATCCGGTCAACAGGAAAACCTATAGCTGGTAACCAATAGTCAAAATTCAATACACGTGATCGGATGCAACAGTGAAATAAGATGAAACAACATAATAATTCATTGCTCAGTAGAAAATGAGGACGCGCGGGGATCAGGCAATTAAATACTATAATAGTATAAGGATGTACCATACTCGAGGTGACAACAGCTAGGGCTGTGGTGTAGAGGGATGATAAAGTAAACAATATATGTACCGGTACTTGTTCAATCAGGTTCAATTGTATTATATTAAGTGAACGTTCAGACAACCACGATTCAATCGTAAGTGGAAGGATTTCCGTCGTAGGAAGTAACCGGTAGTTAGACTGCACATGCTCACATCAATATCACAAGTAAAAAAATAATATGAAGTACTGTTTGATTTTAGATTCAAAATCATGACGTATCCTTGGATACTTCCACTTGCAACGTAATCGCAGTCATGTGTACGTAAAAATTGTGGCTGGAAAGATCGCAGGGTTGTCAATTACATGCTTACGAACCACCTACAATATCATCATGTACGACGACATCAGAATCGTTTGAACAAACTATCCAGGATTCCTCCACTTACGATTGAATCGTGGTCGTCTGAACATTCACTGAGGATTTTGAATTAAACAGCTTTGTAGATTCGTAGAATAGATGGACATGCACAGTAATAAAGATAAGATAATTTTGTTGCATCACTCTTAGAATTGTTTCCATAAAGTAAGCTTTTAATAGTTATCCTTATTTGTTTATCTGAAAATGTTGGATTTCTGTCCGTCCACTCATATACCGGTACCTCAACCATCTCAATGAAAATTGGTATGCTGGTTTGGCATCAGGAGGGCTTCCAAAAGAGGTTTCATTGGCATTGTTCACATTTCCCGTTTAAGAGTTATCCTTTTTCTTTATCGGAAACTGTTGGATTTCCCTCCGTTTTTTGTTAGAATTGTCAAGTAATTTGTTCATTCATCACATATGTTTTCACAATTTGGTTTCCGACCGGCCCATATTTCAGTTTTCACCATGGGGGTATCCCAGCACCCATGGTGTACCGGTATCCTCTTGTTGCATATGCATAGTGTACATGTATACATTTGTATATATAAATATGGCGTTATGTAGGGTACCTTTACACTGGCCAATGGCTCTTTCAGCCCTATAACCCAAACTTCCTTCTCATACACTAGCTGTAGGACCATAGGGCTATAGGATTATTTCTTATTTATGCGCCAGGAATAAGCACTGACTGGAAATTGCATGGGCCAAATGTGTATGTGGTATTGATGCCTGGATTTTCGTAATTTTAGTTATCGATATTGCTAACTGTAGGCATGCCACTACATGTATATACATGTACCATGTGTCAGATTTGTTCATTCGGGTAGGTTATAGCTTTTTTCAATGACAAATTGTCATTAAAGAATGCTATAACCTACTCGAATGAGTTGTACATGTACATGATGGATTGACACAGGCAAATTTCAAATCAACGTCGCAAGTGATACCAGATATCCTTATGCACCCCGGGTGTTGTCAGCTGCCAATGGTAAGATGATACACTGCATGTGATTGCCAGTCGTTCTCTCATGTAAAGCTGGACCATAATATTTCTGGGAAAAAAAGCCTGGTTATGTAGTCAAGAGGCTGTCCATAACTAACAGTGTTCATGCGAGAGACTGGTCCTTTAAACTAATTTGAACAAGCAGCTAAGCTGTCTAATATGCAGCAATTTGTCCATATCAACCGTGGTGTTGGAACATCAAAGTGTCATATAAATAAAATTTAGTTACCACATGTACACATAACATCATGGAACGTAATCAGACACTAACAATTTCAGTTCTGCACACTCCTATAGCAATGTCCTAAATAATCGACTCCTTAACCACAGCAGAATTATGGGTAATTTTTCAGAATTTAGTCGGAAAATGGCTTGTTGCTGTTCATCAGAAAGCTCTCTGATGAATGTCAACAAGCCATATTTCCGACTAAATCCTGAAAAGTTACCCATAATTCTGCTGTGTTTAAGGAGTCGTTTATTTAGGGCATTACTGTACACTCACATTGTCAACTTGTGTGGTGACATAGGTCTACATGCACCTCAGCGAATTTAATTGTAAATAGCTCATCTACATGTATATTATAAACTACATGTACTTGAAATGAATACCACATACATGTAAACCAGTAAATCATGCAGGATCAAGTTTGTCTAACTCAATAATTACAGTATTTCTGATTCCCCCGTCTTTCTAGCCACTTCAGTATGTCAGTAGCTGACTGAATTCCCATGCCCCCAAACCAAGGAAAACGCATCATTTTGAAAGCAATATTAAAAGTTTTCCCAGACCCCCTCCAACACGAAACCCGCACTCACTGCTTCGCGGCTCAGATGAGGCTTGGCAGCATCATATATTAATTACAAACATAGCCAATGCCTCATCAAGATTCATCAGAAGAAATATCAGGACAAATAACCATAAAACAAAAGAACTAGCCTATAAAAAATATGTCCGCCCTAAACTGGAATATTGCTCAACACATGGCAAGCATACCTATGAGACCAAATAGAAATGGTCCAACACAGAGCAGCTAGCCCGATACACACTGAACATTTACAACTACCCAAAGCAGTGCTTCTGACATGCTAAAACAACTGCAATGGCCTTCTCTAGAACAGCAACAATTATATTCATTGCTTGTCATGTTCTACAAAATCAAAAACAACATTGTTAACCCTTTCAGTGCCAGGGACCGATCTCATCGGCCCTAATTTATGGTCTGTAAAATCGGCCCTAAAAAAATTAAATTTTTTTTTTTTAGATTTTTGGTTAATTTTATTTGGGTATGCTTAAGCATACTATAGCGAATTTAAAAACAAACTGGATAAAACCTTAGGGGCATGTTATAACTCAAAACTATCACCAAGTATTCATAGTAATAATTTTGATGCCCATGAAAAACGTGAGATTCCCTGGCACTAAACCTATATATAAGAAAAAATTATTAAAATTGTAAAAAATTGTAAAAAATAATAAAAAATAATGAAAAATTGTTAGGCCAATGCATTCTCTTATATATGCGAGGCGACCTATGGTCGACTCGCATATATAAGAGAATGCATTGGCACAGGGTATATGGGTTGA
This sequence comes from Siphonodentalium dalli, assembly GCA_032622095.1. NCBI lineage: Eukaryota > Metazoa > Mollusca > Scaphopoda > Gadilida > Siphonodentaliidae > Siphonodentalium > Siphonodentalium dalli. The sequence continues at coordinate 2,602,119 of CP136069.1, forward strand.
TACAAAAATCGGACCTGGCACTGAAAGGGTTAATATACGAGACACTTCCCCCCTCACAACATCCAGAGGTCATAAATTTGTACTGTTTTTCACTGGACCCAAATACATCCGCACCTCATTCTACCCACATACTATTCTTGCATGGAATTCTCTTGACCCTGCTATTGCTACCCTCACAGACATGGACAAGTTCAAATCTGCTCTTTATAGCGACCACTTCAAACTCCCATAACCCAACCTGTACCTAATCTGAGTTTTTATCATGTTTTTAAATAAAATCCAAAATTCACCAAAAATATTGCACATAAAAATTGTATAGCTACTAGTACACAATCATGTGCCTCCTTTAAAACTTCAACATGATGAAGGTTAGGAGAAACCTATAGATAGATAAATTATGCCCCAATTTATTAGGCTGTACGAATAGTTTTCTGGCCGCTACGCCTCTGCTAGACCTATAGTGTATGATCTTCTATCTAATATATATTTTGATACAATCTGTCTGTCTGTCTGTCTGTCTGTCTGTCCTTTATACAAATCTACGATTCTCCACCGATCGGGACGAAACTTGGTACGTGTGTGTTGTTTGACCAGGCGGTGGTCGTTGTCGTATTGGCGAGCCCGTGCGACGCCCGTGCAGCGCATGCGCAGACGAGATATCGGAAACGGGTGGAGCTATCGACTTGAAATTTAGTATGTGAATGTATCTTGCCCCGGATAAGAATTTTATCGGATCGCAGAGCCCGTGCGACGCCAGCCTCGCGCATGCGCAGACCAGATCTCGGAAACGGGTGGAACTATCGACTTGAAATTTGGTTTTTTGAATAGCCCTGACAACGTCGGGCTCATCGGCTAGTACTATATATTTTGAGACTTCGTATATATGTGTGTATATATGTGTGTGTGTACTTCATAGAATCCAAAACGCGTGTACAGATTGAGATCAAATTTCGTATGTAAGTGTAAAATCCCACCGACACCGCCGTAGATGTGTTTTCGAGAAGCTCTGAGCACCCTTTATCCACTCCCAGTCATCGAAATCAGCTCAAACGTCACGGCCGGGGTTAATAACGTCATTATATATATATATGAAGTCAGAGTCTCCAAAGTTATACCAGAACAAACACGTGTTTACGTCGTCTTGGGGGTCCACGATGGGAGTCTGACTTCAATGCAATGTTATCGCTCGAAACACGTGTTTACTTCGTGTTGAGGTTCACGATGGGAGTCTGACAATTGTTATCGCTCGAAATAGTACATTAGGACGGGAACGGCTGGACAGATTGAGCTCAAACTTCCTATCTAAAGGTAAAATACCACGTACGATGTCGTCCACGCGTTTTCCAGAAGCTCCGAGCACCCGTACTCCACTCCCAGTCATAAAAATCAGCTCAAACGGCACGTCCGAGGTTAATAACGTCATTATATATATATATACGAAGTCAACGTTATTAGCATCTGCATTGAGTGCATTTCCTAGAACGCAACACGTGTTTTACGTCGTCTTGAGGTTCACGATGGGAGTCATTTCAATGCAATGTTATCGCTCGAAACACGTGTTTACTTCGTGTTGAGGTTCACGATGGGAGTCTGACATTTCAATGCAATGTTATCGCTCGAAATATTATGCAGAAAGGCAGATCTCGGAAACGGGTGGAGCTATCGACCTGAAATTTGCTATGTGAATGTATCTTGCACCGGGTACAAATTTTATCGGGTCGCCGAGTCCATGCGACGCCAGCTTCGCGCATGCGCAGACGAGATCTCGGAAACGGGTGGAGCTATCGACTTGAAATTTGCTATGTGAATGTATCTTGCGCCGGGTACAAATTTTATCGGGTCGCCGAGTCCGTGCGACGCCAGCTTCGCGCATGCGCAGACCAGATCTCGGAAACGGGTGGAGCTACCGGGTACAAATTTTTCTTATTGAAACGCGTGGAGCTAAAAATTAAAAACAAATATTTAAAAAATGTCATGTTTCGGACAAGCCGCCGGTGGCGGGCTAACCTGCTAGTCTACTATATATTTTGAGAACTACGTATATATATACATATATATATCCTTTATAGACTCGTAAACGGCTTGACCAATTGAGCCCAAACTTGCTACCTAGTGGTAATTTTGTCCGGGGAGTGTTTTGGACGGGTCAAATCGTAACCATGACCTGACCTTGACCTTCAAAATGGTCAATTGAAGGTCAAATCGAGTAAAACTGGCGGATTTCGACGAAATTTGATACCTATGGGTACTTTAGTCCAGGGAGTGTTTTGGGCGGGTCAAATTGTGACCCGTACCCGACCTTGACCTTCAAAATGGTCAATTCAAGGTAAAATCGGGTCCAATTTTTCATGCGCCAGTGTCCTTGCTCATATACGCTCATATACACTCATATAGTCATGTTTCTGGCAAAGTTATGGGACGAATCCCGCCAGTGGTGGGCTAATCTGCTAGTAATATATAATTTTGAAATATTTAGTTGAAAATAATTTGAGCAATATGGAATCAAAGACGATCTGTCTGTATATTCATCCATACATGTATGTCAGATATTTGACAACTCTTCGAGTATTACTGCATGTTTTTCTCTCCTTTTTTTAGTCTGGATTTGATGCATTATGGGTAATACTACAGTCGTAGCCAACAGCGTGAAATCGCAAGCCGATGGTGGCACTTTTAAGATATATCAATTTGCGGACTTGAAAGGAGGAGGTGAACTTGTCGAGTTGGTGAAGACAGCAAGGAAGACAAAGAATTATGAGGAAGTGGACCATATGATTGCAACGGAGGTGAGGATTAATGGACTACCCATATGGGACCTCACATAGATACAGCTGCCATTATGCTCTGATTAATCTACATGTATCGGTACATCCTTAACAAGTATTACCGAGGTGCAATACCGCAGTCGACTGCAGTATTGAATCAGCAGACTACCGCCTGGTCCTGGTTGGGATTTGGGTACCGTGGTGACCTGTGGTACCACGCTTCATGACCATGGTGACCTGCGGTAGCACATTTCATGACCATGGTTGACTTAGAGTAATGTATTTCATGACTGGGGTTGACTTACTGTAATGTATTTCATGACCAGGGTTGACTTACGTAATGTATTTCATGACCGGGATTGACTTATAGTAATGTATTTCATGACCGAGGTTGACTTATAGCAATGTATTTGATGACCGAGGTTGACGTATAGTAATGTATTTGATGACCAGGGTTGACTTATAGTAATGTATTTCATGACCGGGGTTGACTTATAGTAATGTATTTCATGACCGGGGTTGACTATAGTAATGTATTTCATGACCGGGGTTGACTTATAGTAATGTATTTCGTGACCGATGTTGACTTATAGTAATGTATTTCATGACCGGGGTTGACTTATAGTAATGTATTTCATGACCGAGGTTGACTTATAGTAATGTATTTCATGACCAGGGTTGACTTACGGTAATGTATTTCATGACCAGGGTTGACTTATAGTAATGTATTTCATGACCGGGGTTTACTTATAGTAATGTATTTCATGACTGAGGTTGACCGATAGTAATGTATTTCATGACCGTGGTTGACTTACGGTAATGTATTTCATGACCGGGGTTGACTTATAGTAATGTTTTTCATGACCAGGGTTTACTTATAGTAATGTATTTCATGATCAGGGTTTACTTATAGTAATGTATTTCATGACCGGGGTTTACTTATAGTAATGTTTTTCATGACCAGGGTTTACTTATAATAATGTATTTCATGACCAAGGTTTACTTATAGTAATGTATTTCATGACCAGGGTTGACTTATAGTAATGTATTTTATGACCAGGGTTGACTTATAGTAATGTATTTCATGACCAGGGTTGACTTATAGTAATGTATTTCATGACCAGGGTTACCCGGTAACTTATAGTAATGTATTTCATGACCAGGGTTGACTTATAGTAATGTATTTCATGACCGGGGTTGACTTATAGTAATGTATTTCATGACCAGGGTTGACTTATAGTAATGTATTTCATGACAGGGTTGACTTATAGTAATGTATTTCATGACAGGGTTGACTTATAGTAATGTATTTCATGACAGGGTTGACTTATAGTAATGTATTTCATGACCAGGGTTGACTTATAGTAATGTATTTCATGACCAGGGTTGACTTATAGTAATGTATTTCATGACAGGGTTGACTTATAGTAATGTTTTTCATGACCAGGGTTGACTTATAGTAATGTATTTCATGACAGGGTTGACTTATAGTAATGTTTTTCATGACCAGGGTTGACTTATGGTAATGTATTTCATGACCAGAGTGGACTTACGGTAATGTATTTCATGACCGCAGTTATCTTACAGTAGTAATTTCTTGATGTACTGTGGAATGTCATCTGAAAACATGTAAAAAAAATTGGCAGAATGAGGTACACAAAGGGTGAATATACATGTAATGATGCTATCCTGCACTTAGGGCTAGTGTTACCAAATGCACCCTCTTGGGACCTCATTCTGCTCATGCTTCATCTTTTGGTAAGTATCTACATGTATAGTGTTAAATTAACATTGTTTTTAGTTACTTTTTTCCTTTTGTTGAGTTTCTATATCCCCTGACCTAGAGTCAGGTTTATGTTCCCAGATGGTGAAGATGGTGGTGTGCTAGCTCCCATTGTGCACCTCAATTACATTTTTGAAAGCTCTCACTGAGAGTAATGCCCTAAGTATTCGACTCTTTAACCACAGCAGAATTATGGGTAACTTTTCAGGATTTAGACGGAAATATGGCTTGTTTCCGACTAAATCCTGAAAAATTACCCATAATTCTGCTGTGGTTAAAGGTACTCAACCCATAAAGAGGGTCCCCATCTCAACAGATTCCAACAACAACAATCCGATCAGAGGGTCCTATATTACTATTTCTTTGGCTTTGGGGGTAAAAAATATTTGATTACAGTCGAGGAACCCATCAAACAAAGCTCAGAGTTATTAGATATTGATTTTTGAAAATTCTTATGTTCTCGAGATGAGTACTTATAACTGCCGTCAATTTGGTAACATGCTCGAGATGTTACGCCAAAATTCTATTCAAACAGACAAGGATGGATAACTCTATAATCAAGTAGTAATAATTGACTACGTACTGGGCCAGAAAGAATTCCCGATAATGAAAAATAATAGATTTCTAAAATCGATATCTAACAAATCTGAGCTTTGATGGGTGACTTCCTCGACTCGAATCAAATATTTTTGACCCCCGAAGCCATTGAAATAGTAATTGAGAGGAGTTTTATCGGGTTGAGTACCTTTAAAGAGTCGAATACTTAGGGCCTTTAACTGTATGCACGTCTGTCAATATTATACTATTACCAGTGTGAGGCTCAATATAGGGCATATTATACTATTACCAGTGTGAGGCTCAATATAGGGTATATTATACTATTACCAGTGTGAGGCTCAATATAGGGTATATTATACTATTACCAGTGTGAGGCTCAATATAGGGTATATTATACTATTACCAGTGTGAGGCTCAATATAGGGCATATTATACTATTACCAGTGTGAGGCTCAATATAGGGTATATTATACTATTACCAGTGTGAGGCTCAATATAGGGTATATTATACTATTACCAGTGTGAGGCTCAATATAGGGCATATTATACTATTACCAGTGTGAGGCTCAATATAGGGTATATTATACTATTACCAGTGTGAGGCTCAATATAGGGCATATTATACTATTACCAGTGTGAGGCTCAATATAGGGCATATTATACTATTACCAGTGTGAGGCTCAATATAGGGTATATTATACTATTACCAGTGTGAGGCTCAATATAGGGTATATTATACTATTACCAGTGTGAGGCTCAATATAGGGTACATTATACTATTACCAGTGTGAGGCTCAATATAGGGTATATTATACTATTACCAGTGTGAGGCTCAATATAGGGTACATTATACTATTACCAGTGTGAGGCTCAATATAGGGTACATTATACTATTACCAGTGTGAGGCTCAATATAGGGTATATTATACTATTACCAGTGTGAGGCTCAATATAGGGTATATTATACTATTACCAGTGTGAGGCTCAATATAGGGTATATTATACTATTACCAGTGTGAGGCTCAATATAGGGTATATTATACTATTACCAGTGTGAGGCTCAATATAGGGTACATTATACTATTACCAGTGTGAGGCTCAATATAGGGTATATTATACTATTACCAGTGTGAGGCTCAATATAGGGCATATTATACTATTACCAGTGTGAGGCTCAATATAGGGTATATTATACTATTACCAGTGTGAGGCTCAATATAGGGCATATTATACTATTACCAGTGTGAGGCTCAATATAGGGTATATTATACTATTACCAGTGTGAGGCTCAATATAGGGTATATTATACTATTACCAGTGTGAGGCTCAATATAGGGTATATTATACTATTACCAGTGTGAGGCTCAATATAGGGTACATTATACTATTACCAGTGTGAGGCTCAATATAGGGTATATTATACTATTACCAGTGTGAGGCTCAATATAGGGTATATTATACTATTACCAGTGTGAGGCTCAATATAGGGCATATTATACTATTACCAGTGTGAGGCTCAATATAGGGCATATTATACTATTACCAGTGTGAGGCTCAATATAGGGCTTATTATACTATTACCAGTGTGAGGCTCAATATAGGGCATATTATACTATTACCAGTGTGAGGCTCAATATAGGGCATATTATACTATTACCAGTGTGAGGCTCAATATAGGGTATATTATACTATTACCAGTGTGAGGCTCAATATAGGGCATATTATACTATTACCAGTGTGAGGCTCAATATAGGGTATATTATACTATTACCAGTGTGAGGCTCAATATAGGGTATATTATACTATTACCAGTGTGAGGCTCAATATAGGGCATATTATACTATTACCAGTGTGAGGCTCAATATAGGGTATATTATACTATTACCAGTGTGAGGCTCAATATAGGGTATATTATACTATTACCAGTGTGAGGCTCAATATAGGGTATATTATACTATTACCAGTGTGAGGCTCAATATAGGGCATATTATACTATTACCAGTGTGAGGCTCAATATAGGGTATATTATACTATTACCAGTGTGAGGCTCAATATAGGGTACATTATACTATTACCAGTGTGAGGCTCAATATAGGGTATATTATACTATTACCAGTGTGAGGCTCAATATAGGGCATATTATACTATTACCAGTGTGAGGCTCAATATAGGGTATATTATACTATTACCAGTGTGAGGCTCAATATAGGGCATATTATACTATTACCAGTGTGAGGCTCAATATAGGGTATATTATACTATTACCAGTGTGAGGCTCAATATAGGGTATATTATACTATTACCAGTGTGAGGCTCAATATAGGGTATATTATACTATTACCAGTGTGAGGCTCAATATAGGGTATATTATACTATTACCAGTGTGAGGCTCAATATAGGGTATATTATACTATTACCAGTGTGAGGCTCAATATAGGGTATATTATACTATTACCAGTGTGAGGCTCAATATAGGGTATATTATACTATTACCAGTGTGAGGCTCAATATAGGGCATATTATACTATTACCAGTGTGAGGCTCAATATAGGGTATATTATACTATTACCAGTGTGAGGCTCAATATAGGGCATATTATACTATTACCAGTGTGAGGCTCAATATAGGGCATATTATACTATTACCAGTGTGAGGCTCAATATAGGGTATATTATACTATTACCAGTGTGAGGCTCAATATAGGGTACATTATACTATTACCAGTGTGAGGCTCAATATAG